>JAODLI010074437.1:0-13189 GCA_027575585.1 Percopsis omiscomaycus | reverse complement strand
CCCACTTGGTGCGATCTTTGGGCTTAATCTGATAAATGATCCAAAGCCAACCATAGGCCTGCTATTGAGATAAAACATGCTGCTGGGATTAAAGCCAGATGTGCTTAGGCCATGTACAATTGATCATACTACATATGAACACGGTATGAAATTTAAGTACACATAATGTAAGTACACACACCCACATTCTAGTAATATTAAACACTATTAGTACGCCATGTATGATAAACAAAACATAAATATCCTATGCAGCAAATGGTCCATGGGATATCAATGACTTATATGGGAAAATATCAGGCATGATATCCCATTTGTGCCTTTGTTGTCTCCATAAAAATTACAATTTACAAAACAACAACACAGTCACAACATGCAGTAGTAGCCTAGTTACTGGTCACAATACATACAAATATCAAGACATTCAGTCATTTCTACCAGTGATCAGAGTTGTAAATGTCCAACTTCATAAAGTAAAAGTCCTGCCAGGTTTTCCGTCTGCTTACATCATGTAACCAGGTGATTTCAATTACAGGGACTAATAATTGAAATCACCTGGTCAAGTGAACAAGCAGAAGGAAAACCTGGCAGGACTTTTACTTTATGAAGTTGGACTTTTACAACTCTGCCAGTGATAAAACTCTGACTATTGCGATTAAAATTGATTTGAAAAGATTTGAAAAGTTACATGATCATGCCTGTCGGGACAAAAACACCATTTTAAGGTTTATGCTTCTGCGTCGCACCAGTGCAGAGGCTACACCGTAACCAATGCAAGGGTACTACGCCATGACTGCGCATGTGTGACACGCCGAGCCCCACTACACAGCAATGGATGTCCTCCTGCTAAGCTCACGAATAGAGTGTAAACGTTTAGTGTTCTAAGCATATACAAATATTTCTTTCCAGCAAAAAATTACGCGTAGTAAAATTCTTTTGAGGTGCACGTCAACCTACGGTGTAGGGTACGGCGTAGGGTACCAGGCTAGGCGAACCCTACGCCGTAGCCACGCCATTCATTCGATGCAGAAGCCTCCTCTAACCCTGCTGTGTGAATGGGGGAGGGGAGTTGACAGAGAGGTTAAGGGAGGCGTGTCTATCTTCTCCACTCTGCTTTCCTGTGGGTTTTTTTTTTGTAATTGTTTGAGCAAGATGCACTTGTGCAAGAACAAGAGGTTTAGTTACTCTTTAAAAAAAGGACAAGTGTCTCCTAATTTTGAACCCTAAATTCAGGGAACCGCCCATCCTACTTCAAAAACAAAACTTTGAAGTTTATGTTATATAAATGTGTAAACCTAAAGCCAATACACTGCACTTACCAGTTACGGTTTCTGCAGTCAAAAGCTGCCACTCCATTAGAATCTGGAGTCCATTTGATTCCTAATGGGAAAAAAGGGTATTTTTTTCAGCGTTATCTGGAGTATATCATATGAGGGGTTGAAATAATAAAAATGTAATATCCATCTATAATCAATTAAAAATTAATGCAAAAAGTCTGATTATTTTAGATTGACTGCTAAAAGAAAATACATTGACGGTATTAAGGCTGTCGCCAATATTTTGATGATTGAATGGTATGTTAATAGGTAATGTATCTTGTAAAATGTATAGCCAAGTTAGCCCTGATGTATGACCTATTCAGCTTTTGATTTGTACTTATTCTACTTACTGTAAAAGCATAAAACGTCTGCTAAATGCTGTAAAACGTGTCCTCCAAGGCCATCTATTGTTTTAAGCATGAGACTTTTGTTAATTCCTCAATAAATGTTAATCAAAAACACACTGACAAGCCTCTAAATTTCCCTTACCTTTGGAGGGGCTGTAATTGATAAATAACAATGGTCTAGTTTTGCAAGAGTGTTGATAACTCCTCACCACTGTTTTAATAAAATCATCATTAGATTTATTAAATTATGACAATTCAATTTACATCTAAATTGATTTGCTCTTCATAAAGATTGTCAAAGTGAAAATACTATGTTTACCCTGTTTCCATTCATTGTTTCTAGTTTGTATGTCTTGGACCGACCTGGGTGGCCTGGCTATGTGTCAACAGGTTTAGGCTTACCAGGATAGATTCTAAAGAATCCAGTGGAGCTGCCAAAGTACTGCCAGGTGAGTGTTGGGTCTTTCTGGAAGTTACTGATGAAGACGTCATTGAGAGCCTCTGAGTTATAGATGGCATTGAGGATGTTAGGATCTACACATAGAAGAGGAGCAAGATAATGAAAACATAATTCACCTTGTTTCACTGTAGGCCAAACCTCTTACTTACTCTTAGAGAAAAGTCCAGAGCCTTTATTAACTGTCAAGATTGATATATATAAAAAAATATATAGCTAAAATTCTATACAACCGTGTATAAAACAGTGAATGTCTTGTTGACCTTTATTGTAGACGTTTGTTGGGACTTGGATGTTGCTCTGTTGTGTGTTGACTGGCAAGTTGTTAAAATGTTCATTTCCCTCCAATGAAAACTCTCCACCCAGCTCTATGTAGTTCCCATCTTCATCCATTGTATTGATCAACATGGAGTTATAGTAGTCAAACTAAGGAATGAAACAGAAATATTTAATTCTAGCAAAATCTGTAAAACATTTCACCTAAAACTAGATTAGACTTTCTATACTTGCTTTTATCAATGTAGTGTTTATTTTATTTAAGACACGGGAGGGAGAGTTATAAAGTACAATAATGACTGGAACATATACGATCAAAAGGAACGCAGCTGGTTAGGCTGCAAGCAAACACAGAAGGCCTACCAAGACACGTCTACAGTGCATCGGTTTTGTAAGGATTTGTATCCGTGGTTATAACAATAACAATTAGTTAAAAGGTCATATGAAAACCTATACTGTTGAGGAGTGTTGCAGTAGTCCAGACGGGGGGTGACGAAGGCATGGATACAAATTTCAGTGCTGGATTTTGAGAGAGAGGGGAGTATGGCTATATTGCTGAGGTGAAAAGATGCTGTCTGGGTTATGGTTTTTATGAGGTGGTTTAGGGCGAGGGAGTTTAAAAGCAATACATTCAAACAAAGTGTGTATGCTGACAGTTTTAAGTCTGAGTTTGTTCCGCCTCTCCCAGTAGAGTGAGGTTGGCTGATTGCTCGATTGAGTTGATAAAACTCATTTGGCTGTTTTGTGCAGTGGTTTCGCTGATGCAACTTGTTCCCTCTGGGCCTCCCTACTCTACCAAGCCAGGTCTCAGTGAGGCACATTATGTCCAATTTTCTGTCTGTGATAAACAAATTTATCAGTAGGGCTTTGTTAGTGAGAGACCGAATATTGAACAATGCAAACCCTAAACAGTCACTGAGAAGCGCCTGTGCCTTGGCAATCAGGCAGACAGTACGGTGCTTGGACCAAAAAGAGAAGTTTGCGGAAGTCCTAGTTTTGTGAGAGGTTTTTACGAGATCCACAATTAATATATTTTGGACGGCGGAGAAGTCATTGTGGGCCAGCAGAGCTGGGGGAGCCCTGTAGCTTCACGAGTGGAGACGCAGCAGTTCTTCTGATGAGTATTTCAGCAAAGAGGTAGAGCTGAAGGTCAATCGGAGGACAATCCACCAGAGAAGCAAATGAAGAGGAGGCAGGCAGGCAGGCAGACTGAGAAGGTTGCTGAGAATGAGTTCATGTATCCGCGTGTCACACAGTCAGTGAAGAGGCGCACCGGCGGGTGCATGGTGTGTGGTAGTCCATCTCTCAGTTGGAAGAATGTTACCCTTCACCTGGTTAGAAACCCATTTCTTACATACATACATAAAATATTATGGAGAGGAGCCAGGAGCTGCTTCTAGACCAAGCTATGTGGATTCAGGGTCATTCAGTTCCAGAGTTATCGTCAAAGGCCAGCAATTAGGTACTGTTTAATATCTGGCATGGAGAGACACCTTTTTCAAGAGGAAGCTGCAGTTTGGAAAGTTTCACCGTAGCCAGAAATGAAAATAAAGAGCGGTTAAAATAAAAACAAATATAAGTGATTTTTCAGTCTAAAGTGCTGGGACCATTTGAAAGAGAGAGCAATCGAGGAGGAAAATTCATCTTCAAAAAACTACCTAAAAAAGGCAAAAAAAACTAAAAAGGTATAATGGTAGGTAGCTAGGGCAACACATTGGAAGTATATTTAAAATTAAAATGTTAATGACATCTTGCGTCTAAGCACCGTCTGTCCCAAGTGTTGTTAACTTTTGCTCTACTACAATTTGAATGATTTAATTCAGTCCCTCATCTTCCACCGTGTAAATTGGGTGGCCGTTTCTAGCTTTAGCTAAAGCATAAAACTTACAGGTTTGGCCAATGTCCTGCTAAGATTAGGCCTACCATACTGCAGTAACGTGGATTGGCGAGATCCTCTTGTAGCCTCGCTAGTTACGTTAAGGGTACCTGGGTATTTTACTTTTATATATACACTAAAGACAAATTGCTTCTATGGTATTTGGGCTTTGAAAATTGGACACACCATGTTAGAATGTAAAAGTTCCTCCTAAAATTCCCCTTTTGTCCTCCATCGTGCCGGGACAATTTTTCTACACACTCACAATAGCCTGTATGCCACAGTAATCATCATAATTTTTAAGGAGTTATTGTAGGGGCAGGGTAGTCCATTGGCCTAGGTGTTGGACTCCCAGCCATGTAATTGTAAGTCGCTATGGATAAAAGCATCTGCTAAATTACCTAATTGAAAATTGTAATAAGTTACGAAGGCTGCTAGTGCTTAGTTGTAGCATCAGTAACATCAAGATAACTAAAATCAAAGATTTTGATGTTGACTCCTCTTAAGAGTCCAACTGAGGCTCAGGATTGCGATCAGGATTGCCACACACTAACATTTGGACTACATGGAGTGGTGTGCATATGCTTATTTCAATTAAAACACATTCTTTTAATTTGAATCCAAGGACAATGCTATACAACTCCAGGAATTTTAAAATTAAAAGTGAATTCTGCTCAGGTTTTAGTATGCATGTTTACACTATTCCGGAAGGGTATGTGGAAATACCCTGCCGGAAATGGAAGGCTTTAGAATACACACTTAGGCTACATCCACATTAGCACGGGTACGTTTTTACACAGGTGGCCACATCACCGTTTTCGCTCAGTTTTTAAAAGCTTTTGCTGTTTAGGGAAACACACCTCTAAGGCAGGCAGACAAACGATGAGGTAAAACTCATTTAAAAAGACTAACCAATGTCTATAAAGTTGCAAAAGCACGGTCAAACATGCGCGAATGCAGGCGAATGACCAAATGTATATCTTGTCGTGCTGAATGTGGGCAGTGCAGGATGTAACGCACAGGGAAATCAGTTTGCTGGTTTGTAGTCCATTTGAGTGGCTGTGGTTGTTGGTCACACATGAAGGGTTGTTGGTTTTGCAACGGTAAAATGTATACTGAAGACCAGAGAAAGATTCTGCGGTTCGAGGAGGAGAAGGAGACGGCTGTTTAGACACAGCAACAATCAAAGTCTCCTCCATCCTGGCTCACTAAGAAAACTACACACACACACTTCTTTGCTGTTGGTTGAGGCAACAAATTTGCCAGTCAAAGTTCAAAGTTGAAGAAAATGTTCAATTCGCCCCTTTGCTCGCATAGACTGGAAGTAAACGGAAGGCGAATATTCACCAATGTTAATTTTGCGCATGTGTGACCGCGCCCGTAAGATGTTATTATATTACATTTGGTATAGTATTTGCATTATTGTAATTTAACCTATTCTCTCCATTAGAATGCGCTGCGATTGTACACTTTTTGCATTCATTGTTTTTACTTTTCTGAATACATATTGTTTGCAGGAATAGAAAATGACAAGATACAACGGTAAATACCCAAAGACAATCTTGTTAAATGCTGTCAAGTTTAAAAAGACAAAAACGAACATACATTTATGATCTACGTTTATTTATTTTTAAAACTTTGATCCGTATATACTATTTACTGTTATGATATGCCCTGCATGAATATTTACATGTGCTTTTCGACTTCTTTGTAGCTTAAGCAACTTTTTTTAAACCAAATTGTCCGGAGAACTTGCATTGTCTGAGGAGAGTTCCTGGGCATTCACGCTATTCTTCAGGAAGCATTTAATTGTTCAGAAAACTGTACCACCATGGACTTTGTACCACAGTCTGTACCACAATCGTCCAGGTGTCATTCCTTGTATATGGGTGTAGTGAGCTTAGCCGAGTCGTACTGGCATTGTACAGCAGCTGTCAATATAACCATTTCTATCTTGGAGGAAGGGACAGCTTGTGTAAAAGTAGGGCTATATTTCTTAGTAAACCAGTGAAACTAAAAACATATGTACTGTACTCGGTTGCAATTTTGAAATACTGCAAGTGTCCAGGGCACAATAGTGTTGTCATGTAATCTTGCATGTGACATAAGCGTTTCTGAAAATCTCCCTTTTCGCTGTTCAGACAGGGCGGTGAAAACACCACTTAGTGTTTTTGAAAAGCTCAATTTCCAGCGCTGGAAAACGCCGGATTAGTGTGGATGGAAGGCCAAAACTAGAGATGCTTTTCACATTAAACCATGCTATTGTGGAGAGGGCCTTAATGAGTCACTTAATGACTCGCACTTAAAATTACGTAACCTGAATAGGGAGAAGAGAATGCTACCAACCTCTAAAGTAGCATTGAAGTAATGATACAAATCTGCATCTTCCGCTGACTCAGCCAGTCTCTGGGAGAAGGAACACACAACGTAGACAAATATAAAACAAAATCAAATATGAATGGCTTAGTTGGTGGTTTAGCAGGAAGGGCATTAGCCTTCAAAATACCCTACAGATACACAAATGAAAATTACAATGCCTTGCAAGCATGCATTCTCAAGAGCCTCAAGCGGGACAGGACAAACTTATCCTACTCCATTTAGATTAGATGTAAAGAAGTGAAATAAATGTTCTTTCGTATGCTTAGGTTAAGGGGTTTTAAAGTTAATATAGCCTAAATGTATTTAGTATAAGACGTACAAGTAGGAAAATCGGATCAAAATAGCTACTAGAGCTAGAGCTACACTATGGCTACTAATAATTTATGACTGATTTGTTAGGGTAAGTTATCTGGTGTGCACACTTAATTTTGATTTACTGAGGTAGTCCCTTACCTTCACTGACTTCATCTTGCTTCCCAGCATGCGCTCAATGTCATCTGAGAATTCCTTCACAAACTTTCTCCCGTCCAGCTCCACAATCTTAATAATAGACTCCACATCGTTTAATTTCTAGGAAATAAAGAACACACCGACATTATCGAGGGAAAAAATGGGTGGCTAGCGATGAGTCTCAGGAACACACAGGATACTTTAGATTTAGGACGCTAGTTTCCCGAAACTAGCGGAGGCGCATGCCAAGCAAAAGTCCACGGCGCAAGTCGATCTAAAGAGTGGCCAAAACGTTTTCGCTAATGTGGCGGTGGCAGTAATCAGGTGCAACGGTGACGCAGTTGTAAAAGAGTTGGATGTCTTCAATTACAATCAATCAAATCCGCCCCTCTAATTCCCATTAACAGCAGGGCGCTCTCTGTCACTTTCGTAATAGAAGGCGAAAGTCCAGACCGGCAGAAAAGCACATCTTTTACTGCGCCCACCCTGGGAAATTAGCAAATGCGCCCAGGTGAGAGAAAAACCACCTTGCGTCCAACGAAATTGTCATTACGTCTGCATCAGCGCTACCGCCATCCTAAAACTTAGTGAGCTATTTTAACTAAGTGCACAGTCTAAAGCGTATGCCGCAAGTGTATTAAGAGCGTGTACAAATGCACTTCTGCTAGGGCCAGAAGCATGGTTCAAAAGGGTTGTACATAGGCTTGATTATTCGTGGGTGTGTTGGGATGCAATACACCTATCATAGTGCCATGCTTGCACCTTGGCGGATGGCTATTGAAATTGTGCATTTGTCAAGCAGTAAAACAGAATGCATCTCTGCAGAGGAAACTGATCTGCTTGTGCACAAAGTGAAAGCGCGTGAGCAGACCATCTACGGTAACAGCAGGATTCCAGCAGAATAAAATATCTTGATGTACACAGTAATAATCTTTCACATAGTAATCTTTTTATTTTTAATCTTTTGCATGTTTGTGCGCTGCTGCACGTCCCTGTGTGTTTAACAAGAGTGTGAGTTGTGCACCCACCTACGTAGGCGCTTATTAGTCTACAGTAGGCTACTATTTTGTGAAGTAAAACACGGTTAAACTGCATCCGAAAACATGCTAATGAAAGACACAAATATAATATAATCAAATCGGATTTTCAGTTTCCTACACTAAAACACATTTAGCATAACAATTAATTGAACATTTGCCCATAATGCTCATAACCTCAGCATTTAACCAGCATTTCACACATACACTATGCCTATTTTAATTATTGACTCAACCGTGTAGGCATGGGTGGGCCTCGGACCCACTTGACCCTCAGAAGGCTTGCCATGATTTTTTGCACATTGCATTGAACAAAAACGCTAACCCACATTTGTATACATCAAATCAAATTTTTACGCTCTATGCACATGTCTTTACTGAATTTCACAATGGAAATACGTTTAGTAGAATTTTGTTTTTGGACCATACAACCAAAACATTGATAAAATTCTGTTATCATTTACTTAGGAGTTTAATTACAATCCATCTCATGTAAAGAAAACAGCTTTGCCTGGCAGGTAAAATGCATTTGTTGTGAATACAATTGCGTATGGTGTAACTACTCCAACTGGTCACAGCAGGGTGCTGGCTACGTCATCAGGTTTCATGTGTTCATTTTAAAAGGTTAGGTAGTGTTTAATTTAGATGTAATTATTAGTCAGTTAAACTTGACTCCTACTAACACTCCTTGCTATGTTATTAATTGGCTTCACTTACCTTTTGTAGAAGTAGAGAACCAGAGTATTTAGTTGTAACATCTCGAAGCTGGACAGAGATCATAGAAGCCCATTGCTGCACCCTAAAACAGACAAGTCGTTATGCGCTTTAAAAATATTTTACTTATCACACTTTGATTCCAGAAGAAATTTGTGCTTGAAACAGTGCTGTATGTGGAGGCATGGTCAAGGATGATCCATAGGCATAGATTGGGAGAGGGACAGTACCTACCAATATTGGGGAAGAGACTACATCAGGGACGTCCCAGGCCTATGTAAGGATGTTTGTTAAGTAGGCGACAGTATGTGCGAGCCGGAGAAAGACACAGGCAGGCGTGGAAGAAAACGCACAGAGCGCCTAGCGCTGTCGGCAGAACTTAAATAGTCCTGGGACAATGAAGTCAATAGAAATCATCTGTATCTGAATCATCCCCCACAGGTGCGCAGCCAGGAGGGGAGGTACAGGGCGTGCATGGGCCTGTGCACGGCAATCGTGACAGTACCCCCTCCTTTAAGTCGCGTCTCCTGCTGCCGCCTTAGAGTGGACCGGCTCCTCAGGACCAGGACCCAGCGAAGGCAGCTGGACCCCTCCGACGGTCGACGGAACCCCTCGGGAGACCAGACCAGGACCCAGCGACAGGGCCCCTTGGTGGCCGGCGACGGCGGTGAGACCCCTCAGGTGGCCAGACCAGGACACGTTGGCTTGACCCCTCTGGTGGCCGGACCAGGGACAGGCTGTGATGGTGTGGGGCATCTAGCGACCGGACCAGGGACAGGCTCCGGACCCCTCAGACGGCTGGCGCAGCTGGCGGAGAGCGGGCCCGAGGTGGTAAATGAGCCCCTGGGAACTCTTCCCCGTACCCCTCAGCGTACCGTAAGTGCCGTGGAGCTGCTCGACCCACCACTCGTAGGAGAGTGGAGAGCCAAATGCTCCGTATTGAGCCGGCCGGCCCACTGGAGAGCTGGGCCGGTGAGCCGCAGGAGGAGTGCGGCCCTTTTATCCAGCGCCTACTTAAATAGTCAATAGAATGCACCTGTGTGGGAATCATCTCACACAGCTGCACAGCAGGGGAGATACAGGGCATGCATGGGCCTGTGTACGGCATTCGTACATCAATATATTTTCTCTGTAATTTCTTTTTTTCCTTCTGTCAAACATTCCATTCCATCCCATCTCCTTAACGGGTGGGCAATGAGACGGCCAGAAATGTGTAAAGCAATAACATGCTTCAGCCCCAAATCCACCTCTACTATTTGCTCTGGATTACATGTCCGTCTAGGAATTCTCAATTGAAAACCGCTAGTCAGTCGGGTAGCAAACCACTGACCAATCAGCCTCCAGGTGAGTACAGTAGTTCAGTTGACACCAACAGTTATTAAGTGGCTGTGTTCGGCAAATCATCTCCATGTGGGTATTGTTCTTCTGATGAGTTGAGGGTGGTCATAGATTGACACCTACAGTATCGGCACCACCTGGCGGTTTTTCATGTAAAGCGAAAACAATATTATAGAGAAGGGGCTTGCAATATAAGGATGTAAAAGCAAAAAGCACTGTAAAAGCAAATCCATGAAAAAGTGCCCTTCTAACCAATTTTTACCTCGACCTAATTTCCTCATCTCTCCTAAATGCCAAAACTATTGGATGTAAAAAGACGATCATATTATTGGATTTGAAATGTTGGTTGCTCACCAGCCCCACCCTAACATGTCTCCCTCACTCAACTGGACTCGCTAAAGATGGCAGCCTGTTTAAGAATTTCACTTTTATTAACTATACCCATTTTTCCTGTAGAATATATTTAGTTTATTTAATTTAGTTTGTTGTCGCGTTCAGTGTAATGGCGTTCAGTGTAATGGTTAGGTTGTTTATTTGTGTGACATTGTGTTAATGCTCCAGACGGGAGTGGCAGGAAAAGGCCACACGTTGCAAGAGATCCAGATAATCTATCCTTCACCAATCTAGGTCAACATGAGTTCTAGGTGCCTGTAAAGACAAAAACTCACAATAACTGAGTCAGTCGAAACAGAAATTGACATATTATACAGTAAACTACTTGTCAAAAGATAGGGGTCACTTAGAAATGTCCTTGTTTTTGATTTTTGATTTTGAAAAATGATTTGTCACAAAAAAATACAGTGTAGACATTGCTAATCTTGTAAATGACTATTGTAGCTGGAAATGGCGGATTTTGAATAGAATATCTACATAGGTGTACACAGGGATGGGCAATACATCATAATGTATTTTCAAATAAAATGGGTGGGATAAGTTGACAACCTGCTTTTTAATGGCGTTGCAGCACAAGGTTGTTAATGACTAAAGCACACGTGTGCATTTAATAAGTTATACCATATCGTGGCATTATAATGTTATACAACAACTCTGAAATGCTTTTTATTTCGGGACAACTGACCAAAACCTAACATAGGCTGAAAGTAGCAAGCTATTGTTAACATTGAGGGCTGATACTCTGGTCAAATAGTTAGCTGGAACATTAGGTAAATTGGTAAATTGTAAGTTGGTAAAACAAACACCAAAAGTGAACATTAACTGTTAAAATAATAGCAATTTATGCTAAAAATCAATGGAAAGATTGCAAACTACACGTTCTTCACCATGACCTCCTTCGAGTCTGGATCAATTTTCTGTTCTGATCTCAACAAGTCTGGGCAAATTACTGAGTACGCACCAATCAGATGCAGCATTTTATGATCACATAGACTTCTCACAAAGTATTTTACAGTATTTTTACACTACAAAACACAAAATACAAAATACTATTTTGTATTTGAAATATGTGTTTTAAATACATGTATCAAAAATACTGCCCATCCCTTGGCCAAGTTTATCATTTTAAAAAGTCAAAGTGATCATTAGAAATCCCTTTTGCAATTATGCTAGCACATCTGAAAACTGTGCTGATTAAAGAAGCCTGCTGAGTCTAGTTGAGTATCTGGAGCATCAGCATTTGTCTCAGAATGGCCAAAAACAAATAACTTAGAGTCTCTAGTTTGAGAAACAGATACTTGCAGGTCCTCAACTGGCAGCTTCATTAAATAGTACCCGCAAAACACCAGTCTTAACGTCAGTGAAGAGGCAACTCCGGGATGCTGGCCTTCTAAGAGTTCTTCTAAAAGCCATATCTCAGACTGGGTCTGGAAGTGTCTCATTGGTGACGTCAAAGCATTTCACAATTAACAGGCCTCAGTGGCAAGAAAAAGTATGTGGAATAACCTGGTTTTCTGCAAGTACAGACAAACACAATGTGCTTAAGCTAATAACACAAACAATTATATTCTTTCACGTCTTTATTAAACACAACCATTAAACATTCACAGTGCTGGTGGATAAAATAAGTAAACCCTTTGCGCTGAGGCAGCAATGCAGCCCCAAATCATGATGCTCTCTCCACAGTAGGGATGATGTAGATATGTGCTGCTGTTTTTACGTTAGTGCTGCGTCTTCTTTCATAACAATTCAACCTTGGTTTCATCAATCCACAAAACATTTAAGTATCATTGTGTCAAGGTGCTTGACACAAGGCAAGGTCAAGCCTACAAGCATATTGACACTTTGTCTGTGGACTAATGAATATGTACACTTTTTGAGATTACTGTGGGGGTGTGGTTTAGCTCTGTCTGTGTGTAGGAGGGAATGTTAGGAGGTGGGGTTCACGGGACTTGGGGATTGGGGGTAGGTGTGGGCCCCTATAAAAGGAGGGCGGGGCAGACCCGCTGGGAGAGGCATGCTGGGACTAAGACAGACTGGTGGAGCTTTCATTACTGCATGTTGAATAATTTGTTGCATTATGTGGATTATTGTTGCAAATTGGTGAATAAATGAACGATTGACACGGTCAACGTTACACCTCAGCTTTAGCTTGTGGTCAATACACTACAGTAACCCTTTCCAGCTTTATGCAAATCAACCATTCTTGATGATAGGACTTCTGAGACCTATTGTTTTCCGAAGCATGGTTCACATCAGCAGATGCTTCTTGTGGAAAGCAAACTCAAAATGTTTGTTTTTACATCACAGCTTAAACCACATGTTGATCCTCCTAATAGTTAACTTAGTTTTTCTTGCCACTGTATACGAATGCCTCCTATCTAAAAATAGTCCTTAAGACACATTTAAACATTGAGAAAGTTCACCATACTGACAGTAGTTATTCTATGATAATATAGTTTTGCTACTATACAGTATTGCACTGTAACAACGGGAGTGCCCCCGCCCTCCCGCTCTAGCTCACCGGCATATTAACCACCGGCCTGCGGCCGTCCATTCACCCAGCGCACCCTAATTACACGCACCGGTTTCGCATCTCCTCATCA
>JAODLI010074436.1:0-13190 GCA_027575585.1 Percopsis omiscomaycus | reverse complement strand
GTAGCATGCTAATTAGGGAATAACGTTACCCTGCACACACAAAAAAGCTTATTTATAACACACACACACACACACACGCAAACCTCATTAGCTTACGGCAGGAGGTAGCTTTCCTCCACTCTGTAATGTGGACGTAGGCATTCTGGCAAGCCTCAACATTTGCCTCCAAGGTCTGGCACGGGACCATCCCGTGTCGCGAGTACTGCACAGGGCGTTAACCGCACTGTAGACAAAGGTGTCAGTTAACCACTCCCGTGACATGCGTGGAAGTAGCTATATAGAGAGAGATCCAATAACTGGCCACGTTGTTGTCAGAACGGCCCGGACCGGGCCCTCCACACAATGCGCCATCCAAAGGTAGCACTATTCCCTCCACCCTTCTGAAGTGCAGAGGTCATCTTCCTTGACCCAATTGCTGTTGCCACACAGACCCTGCACCTCATCTGTGGCATAGTTGAAGTCATACTTGACTTGGACACCCAGATTAGTATTCACCACAGTGAAGGTGCCTTTTCCATGGATCTGAACCTGCCCATACTGAGTGATGGGGGAGGGAGGAGTCTCTTTTCTTCATTTATCTGTGAAGAAAGCAAAACAGACTTTGTACAATGAACATTACTTACTAAACATTTGCTAAACAAAACTAGCACAGCTATTATCTCCTTTCTAGATAGCTGTGCGGTCATTAGATACTTTGAATAGCCATTTGAGTGGTTGCCAAGTTGTCAGCCCTGCCATTCTGCACGCCAGCCCACACTGGTCCAGCCATACTGCTGTTAATAGGGAATATGGACCCGACTATGCAATTCATACACCTCTCCATTAAAAGGTGTAGAAATGAAGACGTCTCAGCACCCAACGCTGGGTTTCTCAAGGTTGGCCCTGGGCGCTACATGTCTCTCTCCACACAGTAACAGAGAGAGACAGACGGAAGCTTGTGATGAACCATAGCTACGAATGGAAATGGAATAGAAAGTTAGAGAGACTTTCGGGTATCTGCTCAGACAACTAACTACACTGATGGGATTAACAGTGTTCAGGCATATGAGTCTACTTTGTCGTGTGACTATTATAGCCTTTACTCAAGGGATGAACACATAGAGCTGCCATTAACGCAAAAAAAAGAAAAACAACTGTTTAATGGCAAGATCATTTTGAGAAAAAGAAAAGTATTGCAACAATGAGCTTGCCAGTAACGCCCAAGACACTAAATCTCAGTAGGTGCCCTTGATAGACACATACAGTGTAGCTTACGTGTAGCCCCGGGAAGCGTCAGAGGCGAGACGCTGGCTCACAGCACAGGAGCATCAGCTCAGCGCTAGTGCTCAGAGCACCCTCCGGTGTGCAGAGACACGTCTCCCCTTGCTACAGAACAGAACAATGAGTCACTGGGAGAGCGTTACTCGACTGCTCCCTAATCACCAAACAGCCAACAGACACCCCCAGTAATACACATAAAGGTCTGGGCTTTTTTGTTTTTTAGGGGGGGGGATTAGTCATGCGCTGTACACAGACGAGTGGGTGTGCTGCGCTTTCAGCTCAGCCATTAGTGAGTCACGCTGGTGAGCGCATGTGCTAGCCGAGGCATGGCACCCTAGGCATGGCACACTCGATTAGCAGGACTGTGGCAACGCGCACGAGACTGCACCTGCAGTGGAGTCTGCTACACATGTGCCAATGTGTCACTGGTGATACACCCTCAGCGAGCAAACGGGTTTATCAGTCGCGCTGCCTGTCAACAGATTAACAGGTTTTACCGGAGATGGAAAGACACCAAAACATATTATTGTACTGGTGAGCAAGGAATGCAACAGATCAACTAGATCTGTTGCATTGCAGCCTAGATCAACTGCTGACCCATGAACCCCAAAAAGAACCATGATTCCCTTGCCCCAGCCCGTACCTACACACCCCGTGTGCATGCGTGTGTGTACATGAGGGTTAACACAATCTTGGTCCCACACGCATCACTGATAGATAACTGGAACAAATTACATTAAAAGATAACAGAACTAGAACTAAAACAACTACACTAAAAAAATAAACTAAAAAACACAGTAATGCCTTGGTAGTAGCGGCCAGACTCCTCTGCCTTGACACAGCCGCTCCCGCTTAGCACATAACATAAAGAGTCACACACAGGTCAACAGGAATGGCAGATAAGGTGAAATGGACTCACGACTCTGGATACACACTGCCACGTATGTTGTAGTGGGAGTTCGTTGTTAGACGGGGCTGTAGGGAAAATAAGTGTAGATCAGATTAGATTAACTTTATGGTCTTTGATTTCCATTCAATTCCTTGCATACAACTGAACTAAATAAATCGTTTCTCACGGACCAAGGTGCAACATGAAATAACACCAAGACAATGAATGTAACTACATAAAGTGCACATACTATCTTAGTAGCCGCCTATATACTGTATACATAACAATATAAAAGGAGACTCATAAAATGAGTCACTGATAGGCTAATTTGGAAAATGATGGCAATGCTCCAACGGTAATGCTCTATGGTTTCATGATGCATGAGTGTGGGAGCACACACACACGCACACTTGCAAGCCCCCACTTGCAATACAGTGCTATATCCCTATTGGAAACGGACAAGTTAGTCACACAGTACTGAAATAATGGCTGTGGGTCCACAGGGCGGGGGGGGGGACACTCCCACAGGGTCCAACGGGAGGCCACAGAAGTTAGCAGATGCTAATTCAGGCGCCATAGTAGAGTTGCATACTGAACGGAAATCCCCGCGGCCTTCAGAGCGATTCCAGATGGTGATCATATACTGTAGAACCCAGGAGGAGGCGACGACAGCTTCACTCCACTCAACCCAGGACTGCTGCATACTGAACGTCGCTACCCACTTGGCGCTGCATCCTAGCCGCCTTGGGAGGGTTGGACTCTCCCCTCTGTGGTCCTTGCCCGATGAGAGGGTAAGGTACAGGGGACATGCTGGCCTGTGCAGCCCTTTGAGGCTGTAACGTTACTGTGATCAAGGGCAATGAGGATGAGGTGGACTCGTCTGCATTAACCACTACGCTTCATCACGCAGGCAGCGACAACGCACGCGCCCCACGCCTCTGGGCTGGGGCTGGCAGGCACTGTGGGCCGAGAGTCCACGGACAAAATGAACACGTTCCAATGGAGACAACTTCAGATACATACGACACTTAGCTGCCAGGTCCCGTTGTTTAGGTCACTGTCGTGGGCACAAAAGGTCAGTTTCGCAGCTCTGAACATATGGCTCAGGATCAAGGTAGGTAGGTGCTGGGCTCAGCAAACGGCCCATCACTCATCTTCAGGAGGTGAATGCCAACAAAGCGCTCTAATTGCGTATGGCCAGTTTGTAGGTTGGCTTGTAGTACACTCCCATCAGGGCCAAATAAGGCATTGGCATTCCCACATGGACCGCACAAGCTCCAGATACTGTATTGCAGTTCTGGGACAAAATCTCTTCCATCGAAGGTGTGATAATGAAAGTCTCCCCATGGCGAACAGATTAGATTTCAAAGAGCAGAATGGCGTCCCAGGTTTCATAATACACTCTATTTTGGGACCACAGCGCAGGTCTTCACAGGAAGTTTTAGCTAAAAATAAAGCAACACTTCATTAAGCGTCACAGGCCGTAACAAAAACAATTACCAAATTCAAAGAATGAACCATATACAAATAATAAAATAATCCTTAATGCCTACTTTTCTCACAAATAGTCAGATGCTCCTCTCCATTTATCCTGCTTAGGTCCCATATCTGGTACCATTATAATATGAACCGGGCTCTGTCTTATCAGACAGCTGGGCCTTTTGGTCCTGAAGAAAGCCCGCTAAAAGAAGGCGAGTAGAATCTTCCATGGGTGCCATCAGTTACAATTATGGCATTTAGCAGACGCTTTTATCCAAAGCGACTTTTACATACTGCTATTACATGGAGCAGGTAGGGGTTAGGCATCTTGCTCGCGGATGCTTACAGGTAGACCATCAACCACATCAAAGATGGGATGTGTCTGGCCGACGTCATCTACCAAAACGCAATACCACTAAAGATGAGTAATTATATACACTGGCTGTGTCTGAAGGAAACGACTTGAAGAGGGCTATTGCTAGCTGTGTGGATCTCAGTTGCGCTAACAATGGGGACAACTTTCATCACACTACCAACAACAGACATTGTATTGGCAGTGATTTCACGCACAACAGAGTCAACAGTTGCCATTGCCAAAGGCAAAATTAGAGCCATTTGCCATGTTTACTAGGGGTTTGACAACACAATCAAAACCCCACTGAGAGACGGGTTCTGGTTCTGCACAGCCATAAAAGCAGTTCTGAATGGTCGCTGTGGAGCAGGTAAAACCCACCATGACACTAATGGCCTCTCGGGAGCATATCTCTGAACAAAAGAGTCAGCTGTTACTCTCTCTGTACTCTGTACTGTATCTACAGTACAGCTAAAAGAGCTCTGCATTATTATAACCATTTTGGTTAAGCAGATGACACTTCTATGAAAATGTAAATGACACGCTTGTAAACAGAGCAGAAGTAGGACTACAGGTTTTACCACCATGTGCAGTAAATAGTGATAAGAGCGCTGGTGTCGGATTTCAACGCGCTCAGCAGCCAATGAACATCGCTGTCAGTTCCACGTTCCTGACTGGAGCACACGTGTGTTAACATGCAAACTCATTCTCACAAAGTTTCCATGATAACAGGCATTTCAGTTTGGACGTGACAACGTAACAGTGTTTAGAGTCAACTCTGCAGAGCAAGTCATTGTCTAAAAATGTAAGTCTGGCTTCAAACTACTCTACTATCTGTATTAAGGCGCTAACATATATTGTACCGTATGTGTCAATTCATACAAAATCATAAACTGCCTATTTACCTACTTCGGAATCCTCCTGTACCTTGTACCTTATATTGACCTGATCATTACTGCTGCTGTGACACCTGATGCCCTATCCAGGGGATCAATATCTTCTTCAATATCAATATCTCTTATCTTATAGCAAAAGTATGTTGGGTTCAGTCATCATTGTGTCTAATGTTGTCAAGAAAATCTAAACAAAAAAGTTATACAATAAACTCAAAGCAAAGGGGGAACTATTTAAGACTAATGTGGTTTCATAACTTTGAGATTCTAAGAAAGGTCACTGACTGCAACGCGCTTGACACTGTACATATTTTGAATGCTGTTCTTTGGTGGGAGTTTACTCCAGCTTAGAGCAAAAGCTCTGACAGAAAGGCTAGACACTGCCAAAATTACATATACACAGCCCTTTATTGAAGCTACAATGGCTTTACAAGCCCGCCTTTCACACAAAATAGATGTCACCTCTTAAATGTAACTGAAATTGAAAAATAAAAGCTTATTGAAAAACAAGAAGAAAAAAAAGAAAGAAAGCAAAGTGTGTTACTGAAGTTAATGGGGAAACCACACCTCACCACAACTTCTCTGGGTAGACAGAATTACTGCTGCAAGGTGGGTGGAGATTACAACTACTACAAGGCTATTTACCAAACACACCTGAAGCAAAAGTAAAAACAGCAATACTGGACATAACAAAATTGTGATTACCACAATGACCAATGATTATTTGACCTTTATGAACTTTAATATTTGCCTTTATGCATGGGGTGGAGGGGGTAAATCACTGAAATGTCACACTTACTTAGACGGCCTTTAAATTATTACACGTGCACCTTGGCAGAATCAATTGTTGTAGCCTATTATCTTTAGGCATAGGCCTTGAATTAAAATGAACGTTCTATAAAAAAACACAAGATATGCAAGTTTCCGTTCCACGTTATTCCCCCATCAGTTACATATAAATCAGCCAGGAAGTAAGGTCTCACGACGTTTCGACTAAGGGAGGTAGGCTACTGAAATTCTTCAGTAGGCTACTGTTTTCGAAGTCGCATATGCTGATTGCACAAGAGCAAGGCTATGATGTTTACGGCCAGTGAGATGGCTGTGAATCCCCTAATCGTTAGAACAGTAGTTCTACGTAAAAAAGTGCCCAGCGACAATCGGGTGTACTTCCCGGAAGCAGACGCTCGTCATATATCAGGTCTTCACTCTTCACACTGTACATTTGTGAAGGAAAAAAAAGATCCTCGTCGCGTGGTTTTCTTCTACTGATAGACTACAGTCATCCCCGATTTAAAGATCTACAAAGGTAGGCTATGATCAATGGAGAAATTTGTTATAGTTTATTGCGAGATGGACTAATAAGAATATAGAGCTGCAGCCTAATCTCCATCTCTTTCCCAACTGCAATATTTTATGCCATCTTTCTTTATTTCATTGTTACTATTCCTCATACATTTTTACACTACTATAAACTTTTTTTTAAAATTTAGCGACAACTTTATATTTACAGTTTCGTACTTTTACACATTACACAACCACTGATTGAATCATTATGGCAGTAACCAGACATTTCCATTGTAATGTGTAGCTTGCTGCAATAAGACCCCCCCCCCCACACACACACACACACAGAGAGCTCCCAGGCTCAACCCGTTCCCTATACCCTACCCCTACAGCCACATGCACATCTATGCACAGTGTTTCAAACATAGACAATGAACTGGGGTGAAATGTTGTGGCTCTGGGTGCGCTATTTTGCAACAAGGCATTCATGTGCTTTATTTCGCTTGTGTGATCTTTGTGTGCTGCTTTAAACACTTCAGTAGTGTTCTTTGTGCTTGCCAGTGCTTGAATTTTGCTTCAAACTACATTCCTATTGAAAGAATCATTAGTTTGTACTATAAACTCTTGACAGTTGTTCTTGTTGCACCTGCCAATTGTGAATGATCTTTGAAAATCTATTTGATATTACTTTGAATTGTCACTTTTACAATACAGTTTTAGAGGAACTTCTACGTGTTGTATGTATACAAAAAATGTTTAAAAAAAACAATTGTTAGCATTTGATATTGGGTAAAAAGCTTTTACAGATTTCTTTTGAAACAGCTATTTCAAATATTTGAAACCTTGAATGTAAGCAAAAGCTATATTTTTCATTAATGTTTTCCAATTTGCATAATCTGTTAATATTGTGTCAATTGTCAATTGCATTATATTAAAATAACACCATTGTGATATTCCAGATGGACTTGCGTGCATCTTTTCAATATCAGTGGTGCAAGTGTTTACTGTAGCTGACCATGTTTATGGTTTTGTTCTGCAAACAGTTGAGTGTGCAACTTTGACTAAAAAAAGAAAACTAAAATGAATAATAGTAAAATGCTTCTTTGATCCCGCTTCCCCGTTGCATGAAAAAATACACACTCACAGTCACTAACGCTGGTTTGTAGAGTGTTGTTAACTGAGACTGTTGGCCTGCTAGTTGATCCCCATATATTATGTAATTATACTAGAAACTATGTTGCAGCTCGGCCCAGTATAGGCCTGCATTTCTACTGTGTATAATAAAATGACCTGAAGTAATGTCAGAAGTGTTGGTAGTGTCAGAACTGGAACTGTGTGTATACCTTCTGCTACAGGTGTTATATGTCTACATGAAGTTGCGTGATGCCTCATGCCTGAATGCCCTTTTCCTACATAGCTCTTTGAGAAGGGGGTGTGTCCAAACAAATGCAGTCCTAGGGATGTTTATTATTGCCAATTGCAACACAATCCTTTGAATGTTAAAACTGAACGCATTTTATGCAACAGGTGTATATATTAGCTCTTAAAATCTGCTTTCCCCATCCCTGCTGTATGTTTGACAGAGCTTGAGAACTCCTGAGAACCCTGTCAGTTGGTGGTGTGTTATTTTAGTCCAGGCTGGGTTCACCCTTCAGTCTGCCAGTCTTTAATCCCCTGGATGTTTACTGTAATTACGAGAGACATCAGGCTATTTTCACAGCTCTTTTCTAATCTGCACCCAACCTCCTCTCCTTTTATAGTCAGCTGTCCTCCTCTGTTCACTCACAGTCATGTTTATTCTTTCAGCTTTAAATATTATTTTGTAATTGTAAATCTTTTTAATTATATAATTTATAAAATATTTAAAGTGTCAATATAAAGTTTTTTTTATCAGTTTTGCACATAACTATATAATATGTGTATATTTTATAACATTTTATAACTATATAAAATGTATAATTACATATGTAAGACACACACATTTGTCTTTTAACTTTGCTCTTACTAGACACTTAGTTCCATGTTTGCAATCAAACAGCACTCATGCAAAACAGTAAAGTGCTGTGCTTTCAAATGTCCTATAATGTGTTGTGCACTCAAGGGACCTTGGTATGAAAACAAATATAAGATGTCAGAGAATAGTTGCAACGTGGCAACGTGGGCGATCGCCATTGTAATTCTTGTTGTTTTTTTTAGGGAAATTAGGTGTGCACTAATGTCATGGTTGAAATGCTGCATTGAATTAGCTCATATACACACACAAGTGCTGTTCTTCAAGTTAAACTACAAGCCTGTGAGGAAAACAGAGTGCCAATTAGGAGAAGCGTAAAAGCTAGTGTTATCTAACTTAAGTAAATAGGATTACCAGATTCAGGTGATGCAACTTAAGTATATTCTGGGTGAATTGTTGTGTCCAGTGTTGAATATCATGATTTATTCTGTGTCATGCTTGCTAATGATTTACCCCATGCACACAACAAGAAAACATTCTGTACTTACTGTAACAAGGCCAGTGTGTGTGTGTGTGTGTGTGTGTGTGTGTGTGTGTGTGTGTGTGTGTGTGTGTGTGTGTGTTTTGTACAAATTGGAAGTCATGGAAAAGCATTTTTGACTGCCTCAGAATCAAACACGGCTGATTTTAAATAGCTTATTCAAATTATTCATGTAGGACTCTTTTTCAATTAACCAAAACGGGACATATGTGTGTGTAAAGACCAGTTTAGTCCACCCAAGGTCCTTGACAAACAAGTGCTGGAGTCACTCATCAAGGCCACCAGACATGTGACAAGGCTGTTGTCAAACAAGACTAGATCCTTTTTGGCTTTCTGGCAGAGAACAAGCTACAGTGTGTGCAGTTTACGTCTACAGGTTCTGGACACTGCGATGCGTCTGATATTGTTTTCATGTAAAATGTGGGAGAGGCTAGCGTAATCTTTTTTCCAAGCAAGACAGCGAGGTAAATCTCATATGGGATCAGTCTGGAAGAAGATCAGAGAGGCTACAGCAAGTAAAATGCCCTGCTTTCACCCTCAGACTAAATATCTCACAAATAGCGAAATCACTAACCTTGCTTGAGGTCCAACAACTACTTGTCTAGTTCGAGAGTTAAAATCTGTGAAGAATAATAGGCTACATTTGTATTAACTAAATATGTCTATAGACACATTTCATAATTACAAAGGTGCTATATGTACCTAATGAGAAATTAGGCCTAAATGTAGGCTATTTAAATATAAAATGTAAATGTAAATGACCATTTACCTCTTCAGCAGTGAGCAAAATGTCGAAATAAACTTACACGTGTAGCCTATAGTGTTCTGCCAACTAGTGTTTTTAATTAGAAAACAGTTCAACTATGAAGCATACATGACTTTCCTGCTTTATTATTTAAGATTATGTAGACCTACATTCCATTTATGTGAGCAATGCGCGTAGAGCGCGTGATTGTGCACAGGTAGAAAACCTGCGGTGGCTCGTGTGGAAGGACAGTGTTTGTTATTGGTCAAGGAAGCTGGGTGGTTGGAGAGAGGTATATATAGGCTTGTTTATGTAGACTTACTAGACCAGACAAACTGTAGATGGCAAAATAACGGCAATCGACCCATTTGCCATTGTATCATTATTATTTTCTCCGTTCTTTCAGAAGATGAGTTCTGCTGCTCAGAATGGTGCTGTTACGCGGAACGTGCACCCCACCGAGGATGAGGGAAACATCGCCACAACTAACGTACGTGATAGCCTACATTTAATAATAATAAATATCATCACAGTTTTTTAAAGATTTTACAAATGTTGGCCTAGGTAATAATCGTGAGTTTCAGGGCGCTATGCATCAGATTTCACAACAGACAAAGATTTTTCTTTCAAATAAAAGTGTCTCACATGTTTACATTTAACTTACGCTATTTATTTTATTTAATTGCAGTCTAACACTGCAGTTTTGACTAGATAATAGTGTGACTGTTTTACTAATCGCTTTCACTGCCATTCCCATATTTTTTATAATGATGTAGGCTATATTTGTTAATTAAATTAATGAATATACATCCATAGTACTGTATAAAGGCAACATGTTCAGGCAGATTTTATATTAAATATAATGTGAACATTCTACTCAAGTAGTATATCAAGTTTTAAGTAGGCTACCTTGAAACAAAATGACCTGCCCTATATTTCTATAGGCTATAGGCTATTCTGTCACATGAACCTTCACAGTAAAATAATATCACCCTACATTTTCAAATTAATTTTCAAATCAACTCAACAATCATTGTGTTGTTGGATTATATAAGATGTTTTTCAACAACAACATAATATATTTTAGTTAAAGTCTACGAGGGACACTTTCCTGTCATGTTGGAATTTAGAATTTATAGCATGTTCGTGCTAGCCATTTCAAAATAACACATAAAAACCTGGTTTGTTGAGTAACAACAGCTGTTTGGCTTTATGAAAATAGCTCAGTTTAGCTAGCAGGCATGATGCACTGTGATGCAAATGCAGACCTACAGTATAGACTACAAAATATCCTTATACAACATGTAGTGGAATATGCCCATACAGGAACCAAATATTATTTCCCATATACAGGACATACTGTATACGGGACAATAAGAGACAGTATAGGCCATAGGCCTATGAGTTAGCTTAGTTTTACCTATCTAACATTTTACAAGTAAAGCCCTAAAACAAAACCAGCTTTTTGTGCTCCTTCTCTTTCTCTTCCTGTGTGTTTGACACGATTGGTCTAGGTGAAATCTGATCTTTAACAGTTTGTTGTGTCATTAGCCTACTCATTTCCTAGAAACGCTATCATTTGGGGGGGGGGGGGGGGCCGGGGGAGTTTAAACTTGCATGACACTTTGTTAGCTTGATGGTAACTAATTACATGTCAGTCTTTTTTTTCCGCTCTCATTTTATCACACCCAGTTCAGTTTAACTATAATGGCACGAATGACCAAATACTTTGTTTATATAGGTGTATATGAGAAATAATTTTTCATGCCCAAGCTTATAAAACACACTGGCTGTGTCTTGGCTCTGCTTCAGGTTTTGTGTCAGACAGCCAGCTAAAATAAGTCAAGCCATACAATAAACAATTAGAACAATACTCACCTTTAGGCTACACCCCTTCCTTACTGTCCTTTTCTGCACTCGGGTTTGTTGTAAATGTTATTGGCTCATATTCACAAATATGGGATGCTGCACTATTTGATCTTGGCAAGTTGACACTTGTTATGATGGTTGTATTGTCAAAAACAATATAGCGTGAGAACCGATGTAGAAGAATTGTCTATAGAATATTGTAGGTTAGGCTATTATTTAAATAGCTTAGCTGCATTGCTACAATTGTTATTTGCACAATATATACTTAAATGGAGCTTTGTAACCAAGATCCACTTCCAGCCACACTAGAAAGCCACAACTGAAGAAAATCCAATATAAATGACATAGAAACAGACACAGATGTCACATACTTACAATGGGTTGAATATAAGACTAACAGTAAGTCATTCTGATTCAATGCAGTTTTACTGAAAGAAATGTTCCTATTTGGGCATTCATAGGCAGACAGGTTAAAAGTGTACACACGCACACATAAACACACAGAGATTATACGCTACCCGATGTGCACATTTGAGCAGAATGACACAGTCCTGTTTACACTGCACACCTCTCCATGCCAGTTATTATTATATAAAGACGCTTCATTAATCACATTTAGGACACCACACATTCCTCACTCTGCTGCTACACCAACAACTGGCAATGTATGTGTGTGTGTGGGTGTGTGGGGGTGAAGAGGTCACTCCTGCTTGGAATATAACTGTAGCCAGGAGAGAGTTGGCATTTTCAATCAGATTCTCTGACATACATTTGTCAAAACAGATTTTCAACATTTTCAACATTTTATTTTGGGCATGGTATTTCCATATGTAATGTGAACATGCATAATATCTGTGCAGCATTCATATTTTGTTTTCATTCATCTTGAAATCCCTCAGAGGAAAGCCAGTGCTTGAATCCCTGTGACACTAACCAGGAAGAAGTCAATAAATAGACTGGATGGACAGTGTGCCTCCTTTTAACAAAGTGCAGAGTTCATAATTCAATTAAGGTATCATATATAATTGAAACAAATTACATTAAATTAAATTAAATTACATTAAATTAAATTAAATTAAATTTAGTACAACTAGAATGGTAGATAGAAGCTATACCTGCAAAACTGCTTACAAATATGTCCATTAAAGGAAAATATAATTGTTTTGTGTTTGTTATAATTGTTTTTTTAAACCTTGCAAACCTTGGTCCGTTGGTCTATATAGAACGCTCTCCCCACTTCACAACACAGTCAGTGTCGCCCACAAGTTGGATGTTGATGCTGTGTCTCCCCTTTTGGTTGACGTACTCCCATTCCCTCTCGTGAGGTGCTTGTATATCCACATGAGTGCAGTCGATAACTCCAATAGTATTGGGTATGTTCCCCAAAAGGAAAAACGTGCGCTTGGTCAGGGCAATCTCATCATCTATTTGGAAATGAAAGAAATTGATTGACCAGGCTGGTCAATGCGATTGACACAGCTTTCACCACATCACTCAAAGTTGATTTGTCCACTCCTATATTGTCACCAACAACTTGGTAGAAAGTCCCAGATGCATAGAAGCGCAGAGCAATGAGGCCCTGTTCTTCCACAGGCAGACCGTGACTCCTTCTGATTCGGGTTTTGGCCAGACAAAGTCTGCAATGTGCTTAATATCAGCATTCCCAAAGCGAAAGCAGTACTGTACTGCTACTGTACCATTACTGTTTCACCTGGTAGCGCTGTAGGGTAGAGATGAGGGGTCTGACAAAATTGAAAATGGAACGGGATGTTTGTATTGTTTTATTGTTTTATAAACATATTAACAACTAGGCCCAGCTTTCAGCTGCTCCTGAGTTAAGATAACCTCCTGTTGTAGGTGTCATTCAATTATATATATATGCTTCTCTCTCTCTCTCTCTCTCTCTCTCTCTCTCTCTCTCTCTCTC
>JAODLI010074435.1:0-13190 GCA_027575585.1 Percopsis omiscomaycus | reverse complement strand
TCAGTTGGCTGTGCAGTGGTTAAAGCTGCAGAGATGGAAAACAAATGTGACAGCAGTTCCACAATAGAGACAGAAAATTAGACATCCTTGAATTTCATCAAATTTTTAACAATTTAAGCCATACATATATTATCATAATATTGAACACAGACACAATTGTATAATAACTATACAATAAAAACAAAATATAATTACACATACATGTAGTTCTGTTTGTGCTGCCATCTGCTGTTGAGAAAGTAGTACTGTTAGTCTTTAATAAATGTTTTGGCAAGAACACTACACAATTTAAGCCAAATATTATATATTATTACTTAAAACAAACAATTAGAACTATTGAGATATTTAAAAAATGGAATGCATTAAACAAATAAAAAATACAAAACAAATACCTGTAGTTCTATTTGTGCTGCTAACTGCTGGTGATAAAGCAGTACTGCTATTTGTCCTATTTGGGTCTGTTGGCTGTGCAGTGGTTAAGGCTGCATTTTAAAGAAAAATCACAACAGAGATATATAAAAAATGACATAGTCTTTATCTTTTATTAAATGTTTTGGAAAGAATGCTACTCAATGTAAGCCAAATATTATATGGTGGTGAGAATGTAGTACTGCTATTTGTCATGTTGGGCTCTGTTGGCTGTGCAGTGGTTAAGGCTGCAGGAGAAAGTAATATCACTGTACAATAGAGATAATGAAATAACAACAAAGCTTTTAATTTGATCAAATGTTTTTGAAACACAAGCTTAGACAAACATATTATAATGAACACAAAAAACAACCTACTTGTGTAATTTGTTGATTCAAAGACTGTGCTGCCATCTCCTGGTGGGGACGTAGTAGTGCTATTTGTTCTTGTGGACTCAGTTGGCTGTGTAGATTCTAAAGCTGTAGAGATGGACATTTTGCAGGACACACCATAGAGACAGCAACCTACACTTCATTGCATTTGATCAACTATTTAATTACACAATTTAAGCCAACCTTTACATATTAATATTGAACACAGACAAAATTTAATTTTACAAGAACTTTACAAATTAAGAAAAATAATTGAACAACAGAAATAGATAAATAGATAAATCAAATATTTTGTCCACAAATACTAAGCCAAATATTTTAGAATGAATACAACATCTTTCTATTTTGTGTAATTTGTTGATTGAAAGAATTATATAATAATAATAAATTGATAAAAGTTTCCTGGTAAGAATATGGCACTGCTATTAGTGTCTGTGGGTTTGTTGGCTGTGTAGGTGTTAAAGCTGCAGTCAAATGGAAAAAAGAATGAGCGACAATATGTTTTACTCCTTTGCCATTTGGTGGTGACTTACGTATAGTACAGGTGGACTTGTAGTCACTGCAGCAGTCCTTGAATTGTATACATTTCTCATCACAGAAACACACTCTTTGACAGCTATTGTTCTGACCAGAGCAACACAGTGTAGGAGGAGCTGAGCAGCCTTGGAAAAAACACAGAACCGCACAAAACTGAACTTAGACAAAAACAAACTAGCAATGTTAAAGGCTACATACAGTCAAATAGTTGATTTGTTTCTATAGTCAAACAATATAGTTTAAAATACATGTTCTGTAACTTTGTTGTGGCTTTAGATCAGTGACAGTACATCAAAAATCAAATATCAATTATTCCAAGAAAAGCCCAGGCCGGTTACTTTAGTATTACAATAGGGTGTTTAAGTTAGGACAGACATGGCCCGAAGCAACAAGGTTGCAAGAAACTATAGTTGCCATATTTGTACTGTACAGTAAACAATAAATGGAATGACATGGTTTTTAAATGTTGTTTTTAAATTATATTGATTATTATAAAACTTCCCAGAGTTGCGGGAAGACACTCCCAGAGTTTCGGGAAGTCAAGGTGAGTTGGAAATAATGATTACACATATCTATTGATTATTTTACTATAAATAAATCACACCTGCTGACTAATTTGATGCCCAGGAGGTTTTGGGAATTAAAATATTACCAGGGGATTAATTATATTACAAATTTAGAATATTATGACCTCCAATGATCTCTGACAAACCTGTCAGAGATCAGTCATGCAGTCATGCAGATTACCAGTGACTCACCCTTGCCCACAAGCGGTGTTGTTGCCAGGCTGGAGTCAGATATCGGACTTGTTGTCTGAGCTGAATATTGAGTGGAATCGAGAGAAGATTGTAGGCTATTTGATTGCAAATCACAGAAACCCAGTAGAGACAGCATTGACTCAAATGGAATTACGGTATGGTCACATTTACACTGGCACATAAACTCTCAAACAACTTAAAAGGCAACATGTGTGTTAAAGAGTGTATAATGTTGGGCAAAATCACGTAGTACACTCATAATAATATAACAAAATTCCAGGCTAGTTGATTACAAATCAATGAAACAGTATTGACTGGAATAACTGTCATGAACCACAACTTTTTTAAGGTGAAACATTACATGTACACTGTAATATTTAATTATCATCATCTGATAATAATTTGATTATAACAAAATGTGAAACAATAAATGGTCAATGTGACTACCTTTTTGTTATAATAACCTAACAAAACATATTTTATTAGGCTCTAATTTAGGTAATGCTTCTTACTAATTGTATTTGTTCATCAGCTCTTTACTTTACCATAACATACAACAGTAACATAACATACTATACAACAGTCCTGTGTCAGGTCCTAAGTGAGATTAAACCTGGAAATATTTACATAATTTGGATGAAATATGGTACATGTAATGCGAAATTGAACAGCCATTACTATTTACAATTTGGTATTTAGCAGACACTTTTATCCAAAGCAACTTACAGTTACATGGTGCAGGTACGGGTTAGGCATCTTGCTCAAGGATGCTTACAGGAAAGCCAAGTCTGGGGCTTGAACCCACAACCTTCTGGCTGGGAGTCCAACACCCAGACCACTAGACTATCCTGCCCCGAATACTTGTTATTGTAACAATATTTAACTCACCATTATTGTATTCTAACAAAGGTGTGAAGAACAAGTAGTATATTATAAACCCAACCATGGTTCCGTCTGATGGTTGGAAGATGTGTTTGTTCACATCTATTTCTTAAGACATGAATACAGTCCCTCCCTTAATCACACTATCAAATGCACTCACACCCAGAAAAGCACACGTACACAAAAACAAATATAATCCCATTGTCTGCCAGAAAACACAAACACACGCTTCATGTACATAATATTTTCATTCCTCTGTGGTTAACGAGTAGGCGTATCTGTCAGTGAGGAGACTTCCCTGACTAGACTCATGGTGACACAAATATGAGGAACACATTGCACGGGATTTTCCATGAACAAACTAAATGTGAAAAGTTATTTATTATTCCTTAAATGTCATACCAATTACAGATAATTCATTCTTAATCATACATTTTGTATAGTGCAAAAATATGCCAACGTCATTGTTCACATTCAACAACGAGTGCTAAAAATTAGAAATTAAATGAGTAAGTATTTTTGTGACAAGGGTGTCTATTAACTATACTTTGAACATATATTCAGACATTCTGTTAAGATCTTAACTTTCCAATAAATAGTACACACGGCAAAGGAAAAAACAATAAACTATGCTATGTGCTATGTTGTTTGACAAAGAGTACAAAGAACAAAGAAATGAGAGGTCCACAGGAAAATATATAAACTTCGATGTTCAGCGTTTACATTTTTTTTTTTAACCCTGCAGTATTTTGACACTGGTTTTTCACCATAGAATCAAAATGTATCTGTTCAGCTGTTGAAGAACAATACCATTTGAGATTCTTATTTCTGGCAGCGGATGTGACCTGTCTTCTTTGCCTCTCAGACTCTAAAGGAGGTGCGAAATGAAATAGAACGCCTAAGGGGCAAAAACAAGAATTTTGCTGATTGATATCAGATATTAGGACTGTAGTTTGATATCATTATCAACACATGCTTGTGTACAATTGGCAATTGAAAGCCCAGTCACACTCCTACCTCTATCTTATAGCTAAGGAGTCCTCTGTCACTCTCCAGCTCTGTCCAAACTCTTGAATGCTCACAGCCTGGCTACCATCTGGTTTGATGAGGTCATTCTTATTTTTTCCATCGAAATTACCACACAGACCCCCCACCTTTCTCTTATATATATGTGGAAGGGTGATCTCTGCAGACATAACAACAAAAATCATGACAGCTCAGTTATTACTGATTCCAATGGTAAGGGTGTGACTGCTTGGCGGAGCGATATACACATACTATACTTGCATGTTCCAAACATACAACAGACTATACAATTATTCTCTTTCATCTTTTATATGTGTTTAATTACAATATAATTTGTGTTTAAACCTCTGTTGGCCCGTAGTGTAAGTAATTCAGACCAAATTGAAAATAAAAGAGTAGAAAACTTGAAATAACAACAAACAACAACAACTAAACCTAATAGCAAGCTAAAATAAGAGGATTTGAACAGAGGATTTACTTAGTAGAGCATTAACTTTCCTAGGGGATTAAAACACAATAAATAGATAAATAAATAATTAACCTGCTTTACGTTGTCCATCAAACTCAACTGACAGACCAAAATCTGTCTTCAGGTAGATACGAGAGGAATGCTTCTGGATCTCAAGGCCACCAGCTGGTGATACAGGGGTATGAGTCTCTCTGCCGTCCAACTAAAGGCGAAATGGAGGAAGGAAGTATTTTACAACATCTGTTTAAATACAACTTATCTTTGACTAGAAGGAAATATTTTTATTGCAAAATTGGGATTTCAGGATTTGTCAAATTAAAAATAAGACTCAGTCCTCAGTTTCATAGAAATCTTCCTTCTCAGTCTTCTATCTGATGACGCCTGACAGTGATTAATCACAATTGATCACACACTCACACAAAAATGGGCCTTTAATAAACTACACATACAGAATAAAAGGAAGGCCTACTTCCTGTTATTCTGCTTTCAATGTTGGCTGAAATAGGATAGCATCTTCCTGGTATGAACAACAGACAGCCGCGCCAGTACTCACAATCACTCTCCTGTTCTTCTTGAACTCCACAGTGTGGTTGTAGACTTGGATCTTGAGCTCTATCAGCCTTTGGCGGTGCCAATTATCTTCGTCATCTTTGTGGTCATCATCATCATCATCATCATCATCATCTCTGTGCCTGCTGTCTCCGAGGCCGTCGCGTTCCTCGTTGCTATCGTCATTGCTCTCTTCCCCCCCGTCACCAGGATTGTGTGCATTGAATCCCGCTATGTAGACCTCTGGTAGGTTAGCTGGCAGGCTGGTCGTCTGCACCAGAACATAGGAGTGTTCCCCCGCAAACCTGTACTTCAGGTCATCAAAGGTTATGTACTCAGGGTCGCCCTCGATAGTACACTCACTGAAGTCTAGGAGTGAAGTCAGAGAAGTAGACATGTTATAAATAATGATAATTTTCTTTGTATAGCACCTGTGCTGCTTGAGAGGGACATTATATAGAGATAGAGGTAAGATAAAAACAAATAAAAATCAAGCAACAATATAATTTTGCTGCATTATATAATAACTTGTGCCGGAAGGAACCGGAAAAAGTTTATTGCCTAATGGCAAACGAGGGCTTCAGTGATCTAATTTTCCATATGGAAAGATATAGATTTGAGCCAATCACGTGGCAGCAACTCAATGCACTTAGGCATGAATGGTCAAGACTATCTGCTGAAGTTAAAACCAAGCATTGGGGAAGAAAGGTGATTTAAGTGACTTAGAACGTGACATGTTGTAGGTGCCAGACTGGTATTTCAGAAATGCTGCGTTCAATGTTGGCTGAAATAGGATAGCATCTTGCTATTAAGAACATTGACAGCCGCGCCAGTATTGTTTGTTGTTTACGAATTTGGCGTAAACCACATGACAGCATGGATCCATCCTGCCTTGTAGGACTATCAACGGTTCAGGCTCATGGTGGTGGTGTAATGGTGTGAGGGATATGTTCTGGGCACACTTGGGCCCCCTTAGTACCAATTGAGAATCCTTTAAACACCACAGCCTACCTTAGTATTATTGCTGACCATGACCTACTAATGGCTACTTCCAGCAGTATAACGCGCCATGTCACAAAGCTCAAATCATCTCAAACTGGTTTCTTGAACGTGACAATGAGTTCATTGTACTCAAATGGCCTCCACAGTCACCAGATCTCAATCCAATAGAGCACCTTTGGAATGGGAGATACGCATCACGACAAATCTGCAGCAACTCTGTGATGCTATAATGTCAATATGGACCAAAATCTTGAGTCTATGCCACAAATAATTATTTCTGAAGGCAAAAGGGGGTTAAACCCGATTCTAGCAAGGTGTGCCTAATGTAGTTGCCGGTGACTGCATATACAGCACAGCACAACTAATAATCTAATAATTAATTCAGTTAATAAGTTGGACTTTAGAGATCAGACTGTGCTAGCTATCTTCTTTCGGGTGGTCATTCCAAAGTTTACTGAGTAAGAAATGCTTGTACTGTATGTGCATTTGACATGCACATACTGCTCCTTTACCTGTAGACTTGCAGTAATACTGGCCGTTCTCATCTTGAAGGCAGACAGCATCTCCATCACACCCATCTTCAATATCACAGTCAGTCTTCCCGCCATCATCGTCTATTTTACATCTACACTTCTGACTACAGTGGCTAGTGTACCACACCTCATCCAACTGAGAAATATAGAGAGAATCACCTTAATGACAGCTTTAGTTAAAGGTACACTCGTTATTTGGGTTACAGCGCCCTCAGAACCCCAGATTTCCTATACAGTTCACTGTTTATGTTTTGAAACACAACTGCACAAACATCATGTGGCCGTAGAGGGAGGGGCAGAGAAGATGTGAGATTGTGAGAGATGTAGGGGGAATACGAACCACTGAGCACTGAGGTGTGGGCGGGGCATGCAATCCCTGAATTTGTGTGTTACATGTGTTAAAAACATTGTTCATGGTTTCTTCTAAAGGCAGATATTCTGGACTGTCTCACTCACATGATGTTTATTGCCATCTCTGTCCACACAGCCACACTGTTGGATTGGTACACAAGTGCTCTGTTTCAGAACAAAACCTTCATCGCACACACATCCAGGAACACAAGACTGATCCTCTCTGCAGTGAGGTGGGCCGAAAAGGTGTTCACAGGTTGGCTGGCAGGCAGTTTTACATGTGGAGTTATGACTGCTATTTTGGCAAGAGGGCGCTAATGAGAGGGGGAGAAAAAAGTAGTTCTTAAATGTAATTTAATGAAACAAAAAAGATACAATAATCCTTGTGTGCCATTTGGGTCAAAATTACACACTTTTTTACAAAAAAAAAATCTATTATTTAATTATTTATTTATATTATATTTACAATTTACTATTTACAATTAGGTCATTTAGCAGACACTTTTATCTATAGATTATATTATTTATATTCTTCAGCCAGAAGCTCTGTGTGCTTGGCATATTTTCTAAGTAACATATAAAATAACATGTTTTCATTGAATACACAGGCTACACAGATCACTAAAGTAATGTTTGCCAGTAGCAAGTCACCCAGGTAAGAGCAGGCCAGTATCTTATCTTATCTTGCCTTTAGTGCACTAGCTTTATCTGCCTTTTTTTTGCATACACACAACAATTATTGTGCAATCACCATGAACCTTTTTTTGGGACTTGGTAAAAGCCTACATAAAACTAAATATGTATTATCCTAAATATGTTTTAAACTACATGTGAAAGAGAGAGTCAATTCGCTTTGTATGTGCAGAATCAGATATTTCTATCTACATAGAGACGTAACAGAAGTCACCATTTCCCTCCAAATAGTTAACATTGTCACTACAGTATCTACACCACTAGATGGTAGTATAAACTCAAAGAAACACTGTTTTCAGGGGATAAATGATTCAAGCCCCTTCTATAGTATTTTAATAAAGCCAAATATAAAAACCTACTTGGTATATGTATATTTTGTGGCCTTGGTCTTTCCCTTCTCAGTGGTAGTGAGGTAGTTTGCGGTTGTGGCCTAGCTGTGGTTGATGGCCGTACTGGCATTTCTGCAGTAAGGGATCCTGGGTTTTCTGGTGTCATTGGTCTTGGTATATTTGTTGTTGGTTGGGGCTCAGGTCTTGGTGTAGCTGAAGTTGTTTTTTCTGTTGAAAGTCGTGGTTTCATTGTGGCTGTGGTTTCAGGCCTGGGTGTGGTTTGTGGTTCCTGACTATCTGTGGGTGGAGGTCGTAGTCTAACAGTAGTGGGTGGTTGTGGCTGAGCTGTGGTTGGTGGAAGTGGTATACCTGTTGTTTGGGTCATTGGTATTTCAGATGTTGGAAGTGGTGGCACTTGTGGTATTGTAGGTTGAGGTATTATTGAAGTTGAATGTTCTGGTCTTTCTGTGGGTGGTAGCTGTGATGTTGTTGTGGTTGGTAGCTGGGGTCTAACTGTGGTCTGAGCCCCAGGAGCTTCTGTTGTTGAAGGCTGTGATCTAGTTGTGGTGGATGGTCTGACTGTAGTGGATGATTGTGGTGTAGATGTTGCCAAAGATCCAGACTGTTCTGTTGTCGGAGGTTGTAGTGTCACTGTAGTCGTGGATTGAGGTTCTCGGCTAGCTGTAGGTGGAGGTTGTGGTCTTACTGTAGTTGGGCGTTCTGGTTTAGTTGTTGATGAATGTTCTAGTCTTTCTGTGGTGGATGGCCGTCTCACTGTGGTTGAGAGTTCTGGTCCTGGTGATGTTGGGACAACAGGTGTTGTTGGAGATTTAGTAGTTGCAGTGGTTTGTGGTTCAATGGTTGCTGTTATAACTGGTGTTGTAGATGTTGGCTGTGGCTGTGCAGTGGTGGATATGTTCACTAGAGGATGCACACCGGTATCTGGTCCAGCTGGAGATGTAGTTGTTTTTAGGGAGGTCAGATCTGTAATGATGAAATTTGTGACTTTTATCACAACACCCTTTTGGAAATATGTAGAGTATAAAAACAAGAGATATATTCGCTTACTTGCACAGCGCCCGTGATGAAGAGTCACATCATCTACGGCAACATCAGACTGATCATTAGAACCTATGCGTCCCTCAAAGAGGATCTGAAATTCAGTTGTTATAAAAATGTATTTAAGACAGAGTTGTATGTTAATTCAATTAATTCATATGCAGTAAGTCATTTTGAGTTTTTGGTCAGAGGAAAACACTAACGGATGTGCAATCTTTGCAAACATACGTTACACATAAACATCCGTTTATTGTAAAAAATGAGTAACAAAAAGGTGCTATAAAGCATAAAGTATTTTACCAGAATGAATCTCACCTGGAAAGGTCTGGTCGATATGAGGTCTACCTGAGCCAGGTGCCACATATTCCCTTGGTCATTCCTCTTCCGCCAAACAGCGTTGGCCACTCCGCTCTGCACCAAGTAAACATGGAGGCCCATGGTATCGGCTGAGCCATACATGTGGTACCAGAACTGCAGACATTGAGGACCGGAGTCTGAGCACTGAGTACTCAAAAGACGAGCCGTGTCTCCGTGTGCTGCACTGTTGGCCTCAATGTACAAGTAGTGACCGTCTACATGAGTGGAGAAGAGTGAATATGTTAATAATTTCATAATATTAATAATGAAGGATTCTGTAATGCAGTTGAACTTTTTCTTTTGAAACGGTTTAGCTGTAAAGGCATAAAACGATAAAAACATCAATCATTATTTGGAGTCAGAAGTACTCTGTAAATAATGAGCAGACTGTCCTTTCCCACCAGTTGTATAACAAAGCAAGTCAAATTGCAGGGTAGCACATACAACTAGCAAGACAGTTTTACACCATGCACTGCAACCACAGTTTTATGACCAAGCATTTTAAACATACTTACTTCCTATTGTGTGGTCCGAGGATGGTCCTGTCAACATGGTGGGGGTGGAGCCACTATGCCTCGTCCAATCAAAAACATCAGTAAGCAGCTGGTTCCACTCACACAGATCTTGTTCAAAATCACAATTCACTTGGCAGACTGTAAAGGAAGACACAGGACAGAAGGTAACTTGTAGTAATTGGGTTTAAACTAACTAGCCTCGTAGTGGAAGTTCATCCACCTGGGAAATTCAAAACAATCCCCCAAAACAAGCGAAAGGGGAAGACACGCTTATCCAACAATAACAGACTTCATATTTAGACTCCACCACAGGCTAATGACAACAGTTGGTCCTTCGACTCCAAATCCGCCAATAGCAAACTGGAATTGCAACAGCCTGAATTTTAATTCCAGATTGCAGTCTGTGCATATTTTTACTGAATTCTAAAACACAATTTTGTTATCAATTTAACCTGAATACTGTTTTAAAAAAGGATATCATATACTGCTGTGTTAACAAAACCACTGCCGTTCATTTATTAACGTACAGTACCTTGATCTGTATTTGCTGAGGACGGTGTTCTGTCCTCTGGAACATGAGTGCTTTCTGTTGCTTCCACATAAGGGGGCACAGTTTCAGTCACAACAGGGGTTTCGGCCGTGACAAGGGACTGGGCAGTAACATTGACCACAGTGGGCTGAGGAATAGCAGGAGTTGGGCCTGGATGGATCGGAGGTGTTGTTATATTTATGTTATAAATTTACGCATAAACATTGGGTGTCAGAAAAACACTTTATAAAAATATATAAAGACAGAACAATGTTGTTCTGGATACAGTCAAAACACTACCATCCATTCATCTGTATATAGACGGATTAAAATGATTCCTAATCTTTCAAGACAAATTGTTGGTGCCCAGGGATGCAATATAACATTTGGATGATGAGAAAAGGAAAGCTATTAAATACATAAAAATAAACAGAAAGTAGGCAAATTGATTGGTCAGCCTAGTATTATTATTATAATTAATAATAATAAAAATAAAAATAATAATAATTGCTGTTTCCTACCAGAGCATCGGCCACGATAAAGCTTGACGTCATCTATGGACACGTCAGACTGTTCGTTCGAACCTCTGCGCCCTTCAAAGATGATCTGTGTGAAAACAAGGATTTCATTGGTACTAGTTTATTATCATACGATCTATCATGAGGCATATTAGCTTTTGGACATTAGAGAGCCTAAAGAGAGAAGTCTCACCTGGAAAGGTCCAGTTGATATGAGGTCTACCTGAGCCAGGTGCCACATATTCCCTTGGTCATTCCTCTTCCACCAAACAGCATCAGCCATGCTGCCCTGCACCAAGTAAACATGGAGGCCCATGGTATCGGCGGAGCCGTACATGTGGTACCAGAACTGCAGACATTGCGGGCCGTGGTCGGAGCACTCAGAGCTAAGGAGACGAGCCGTGTCTCCGTGGACCACGGTGCTGGCCTCAATGTAAAGGTAATGACCACCTGGGCATGCGAGATGAAACACAACTTATTTTGTATAATCAGGTACAATAAATCCGTTGACATAAATCGTTATCATCTGGTTTACATTCAAACGCAACAGCGTCCATTTGTGTGGGGATTTCAGGGCGTAACAGCGGAAGAAGAGACGTTTATTGGTTAACGTTGTGAAATATTTCCTTCTTCCACTTGATATTTTTCTGCATGTGAGGAGCAGAATTAATATTGATTGGTATGTAATGATTCATAATATAAGAAGAAGATCCTTCCCAAATCCAATGCTTTACTTTTGCATTAAAAATAAAGTAATTAATATTCATTAATTTATTTAATGCCACAACTACCACAAATAATCTATTGCAGGATTTCATCTATGAGTTATGTGACTCTGATTCCACAGTTAATAAACATCCAGATGTGTTTGTCTTTATGCACTTCTGTACCTTCTCCTCCAGTGTGATCTGCTGAGGGCCCGGTCAGCAGGGTGGGGGTGGAACCACTCTGCCATGTCCAGTCAAAAGCATCCGTCACCATCTGACTCCAACCGCAGAGGTTGCCGTCGAAGCTGCAGTCCAGGTGGCACGCTGTGATGGGAACATCTACAAAACGTAAACGAGAAAGAAATAGTTTGACCTTTTCAGCCACTTCAATTAGAATTCCAACAATCTGTAAAAGGGAATTCTCCATTTATAATATTATATATGACATAGGTCACCTGAAATCAACACAGTAAATCCAATTCATTATTTATATAGGTAGGAGCAGATGTTAATTTTTAACTAGCTAGCAATGTACCATTATATTATATGATGGAGAAACAACTGAACCATAAATTATGTCTTGTTTGTTTACCAGGGTGGGAATGGAGAACTTCTGTAGTAGTGGGAGGAAGAATGGGTCTATCAACCAGGCCAAGGTTAATGTCTAGAGGAAGTAAAGACATGCAGATAGAGTGATCATTGTCTTTTTTCAGCATAACCTATAATGAACCTGTATCATAACCTGAGATACTGGTTGACAGGGGCAGGATAGGTTAGTGGTCAGGGTGGTCGATTCCCAGCCAAAAGGTCATGGGGTTGATCCCCAACAAAACCTACCTGTAAGCATCCTTGAGCAAGATTTCTAACCCCTACCTTCTTCTTAATACTTGTAATTGTACTCACTGCTAAATCTAATAATTTATGTTTAATTTACTCCCACATTTTCAAATATCTCACTCCTAAATATTTGTTTAGACTTAAAAAAATTAAATATTTGTTAGAGGACTCACCTGAGCATGAACCGAAGTGGATTGAAATGTCATCTATTGACACGTCTGACAGAGCACTGGAGCCTCGAATTCCCTCTACTATAATCTGAAACAGGGATTATACAAATAAATTTACCATTCACTATTCACACATACTTTCCAGAGTAAAGTTCTTTTTCCATGCATGTTTTATTACTTTAACACATTACTGTGTGTTGGCTGATTTACCTGGAATGAATCTGGGACGTCGACATCAACAAATGCTGGAAGCCACTCCGGTCCCTGGGGGTTGACCTTGGTCCAGAGCTTCGTCGATACGCCCCCGTGGAGCTGGTAGATGTTGAGGGCCATGGCTGTGGCTGAGCCGTACATATGGTACCAGAATTGCAGACAATATGTGCCACTGTGGTGGCACGTGGGGCTGATCAGACGCGCTGAGTCGCCATGGCTCACGCTGTCTCCCTCGGTGTACAGGTAGAAGCCCTCTAGACATCAACATTGGGCAGGTTTTGTTATGAGCCTGCAGTGCTCCCCTCTGCCCTTTGTGTCTGTGCGTCTCCCTTCCCCCCGTGTCTCCTGTCTGTATC
>JAODLI010074434.1:0-13190 GCA_027575585.1 Percopsis omiscomaycus | reverse complement strand
TTTCCCCAACAACCCCAGGAGTTGTTGGGCATTGTTTTGGCTTATGCCCTGTACGTTTGTCTTTTGTTTAATTAAAACCACGCTGGAAGCGTTATACTCGCCCTTTCGTCCTTGTGTGTTCCTCTGGCTCGCCCACAACCCACAGATGTTACACAGGGATTGTGTTTTTCCACTTGTTATGGTTGAAAATGACCATATTTGTTATCATCACTTCAACTATATCATTGATCATATTTAATGTAAATGTACTTAATGTAAATATCACTTAAACTGATTTGTCTGACAATCTGTGTGAGAATCAGATATTGTAAAGATATTGTACCGTTTTCTCACTCACTCTCATGGACAGTTGTCTGACTATCATGTAAATCGCCATACTATTACCACATTAATAGACGGCATGTAAATATATATAAATCTCAATCACCATTATTGTCACTGTTATCGTTACTGATCACTTATGACCAATTATAACAGTGATCAATTATTTCCACAATGGCTCTTATCTTTGCTAGCATAACAGTGATGACATTTAAATTCATTAGGGCCTGGATTCAAAATGTTTATAAGGGCCATAACACAATCCGTTCTCTGCCCTCTGTGTCTCTGACTGCTCAGGTAGGTGGGGCTGAACAGGGGATGGTGAGCAGGCTAATCCGCAATAAGCAGGAAGGTTTTGTTCAAGAAAAACTTTTTTAGGCAATGATGTTTAATTGCATAATTTGAGGAACATCTTTTTCATGGCTCGCATCATTATTTTGTTACAGGATTTAACTTTTATGTGATGATAATGAGTTTGAGTGAATTGCATGTAATATTTGTGTTAGAAGTTCTAACACAGTTCATCATACTAGTTCAGAGGCTGAGGTCTGGGAAACCGGTAAGACTATTGTGACAATTAATTTATTTATTACAATCTAAAAATATAATGCAAATGTAATATAAACCAGTTTTAGGTGACAATGAACAATCCCTGAAGGCCTATTGGTTAATTCTCCAAAAGATGTATGTTCTATAAATTCAATTTGTTGAATTTAAACACTAAAACCTGCAGTTTCAGGCATCTGGTGTATGTACAGATGTATGAGTCTAAGAAAAACTCACACAAGGCTTTATTGTTAGGTAAACGTTGACTAAATAGTAGCTGCTGAAGGCTTTCCTTGATGTTGAATTACAGTAACAAATGGATTTAAATTCTTAAGATTCCCTATATTATATTCCCAATATTTAAGCAGCATATTATGATTGAAAGAAATACATCAAATTACAAAATACAATACAATAATTTTACTAATATTTCTTTCTCAGGTGGTCTAAACAAAGTATGAACTCGTCCTTCAGTTTAGGAGGCAACATGACTTCACCTCTTCAGGTATTATAATCCATTTATGTTTAATGGCCTAGAAAGGTTATCATTTTAAGTGAAGTTTTAAGTGAAGGTGTCTTCTTTTCCTTTCTTGCTCAGCTGACTCTGATCAGAGACACGTTCACCACAGCATTTGTTAAGAACCTGATAGTGGTTCTCATCTGGTTCACTCTCACCTACATCAATGTCACTGTAGTGGCCACCTTCTTTAGACACCAGGTATTCACACACACACATATAGGCTTTCTGTGTCATACAAACACCTGCCGCGCGCACACACGCGCACACACGTGCACACACACACAAAATAAACCCATATGAAAGCAGGTAGAGTTAATTGTAGCAAGGTACTTTGGCATAAATAAATACAGAAAGACAAATTAGATAACTGCGATCTATACACCCTATAATTAATATATGTATAATACACTACTCACACTGTTATCTTGTTCAGAAATACAGAGCTAGAGAATCAATAGAACAGAGTGCTCACACCCTACTGGAATTGATGCATTTGGACAACTACTGACCAGTGACACCATAAATTCCTTCAAATCAGGAAGCAAGCAAACATCAGAACTGACTTACTGAGAACGGGATGTGGAGGTCCCCTATCAGTTTTTCAAGTTGTGTGGTCAGTTGTGTTGTCTGGGACCTGAAAGGGCCGGACTACTTTTGATATCGGTCTACCTTATTAATTAGCCACAATTTGTCTCTGAAAAAAGAATTGTTGTGTAAATCAAACCAGCCAGGTGTGACATCATTTCTGGATTGCAACCAATCGGCTCTGACCTATCCTCCCACTCCCAGACAGATAAACTCGAAGGGAGCATGTCAAAAATGACAAAGAAAATTGGAATGATATCGGGCCTTTAATTGCAAGATTTAACTCCATGGCAATGCAAACCAAAGGCTGAGGGCTTAGGAAAGAGACAAGGTACCGGTTTAGGATTCAACGTGTGTGTGTTCACTGTTGCCTTGTTTCTCATCTGTTCCTTTCTTTCTCATTAGGAGAATTGTCCCTACTTAGATCCTTTTCATTCTCTCCCTTGTTTTCTCTCCAGGCGTTCTATGAGGACCCTCGCTACATCCTCTTCATCCACATGGTAATCAATGACGGCATTCAGCTCACTGTCACCATCATGCTCTTCATCCTCAGCTACATTTTCTACACTATCAACGTCTCCTTCTGTTGCTTCTTCATCCTGGTGGCTGTCTTCACCACAAGGAACACCCCATTCAACTTAGCCAGCATGGCCATAGAGCGCTACATCGCCATCTGCAACCCTTTACGCCATGCCCAGATCTGTACAGTGAAGAGGACATACATCCTTATAGGGTTGATCTGGTTCATTAGTGTGGCGCCAGATATTACAGATTTATTTGTGACGCTGGCAACAGAGTCCCTGAGCTTCTTCCATAAGTCGGTGTTCTGCTTACGGCAGAACGTGTTCAAAGACCCTATCCTGGCATTCAAGAGGCAAGCCATTGACGGCCTTTACTTCTCCTGTGTGCTTCTGACCCTGGTCTTCACCTACCTAAAGATCCTACTTACAGCCCAAGCTCTCTCCACAGAGAAGCTATCAGCACAGAAAGCCCGGAACACCATCCTGCTCCATGGGGCCCAGCTGGCCATGTGCATGCTGTCCTACATATCGCCAAGCGTAGAGCTCGTCCTCCATCTGATCTTTCCAGGTCGAATTCTCGAAATCAGATTTGCAAACTACCTCATTGTTTACATCCTGCCCCGTTTTCTTAGCCCTATTATTTATGGTGTCCGGGACAAGAAATTTAGGCGCTACCTCAGACAGTATTTTGTAAGTAAAAAGAGCAGGGAAAAAGTGGCCCATCAAAAGAATGGCATGTGAATGGCATGTGAGAAATTATACAAAAGTATACAATAGAGTTGAATAAAGAGTTGAATAAAAAGTTGAATAAAGAGTTGAATTAAGTTTTTTGCATCACCAGGAGTTAGGAAGTCGTTAGTGGAACAATATGTTATTATGTTGAAATTAACACTATAAGCATGAATTTGTGTTAATTTATTTTAAAAGAAGTTTAGCAAGTAAAGTTGTATCTAAATTATATACCATGCAATCTAGGGCTGGGCACTATATCGTATTAAAAAGGCCGGTATGACTTTTACAGTAAAGTACTATATTTTATTTACTTATTATTTAAATAGAAATTTCCCCCCTATCTGATATAGATAGAGAGGCTCTAATTAAATAAATTACTGCAGAAGACTTTTTACTGGCTATTACATCATTATCATCTAACAAATATCCTGAAGAAGATGGTTTCCCCAAGTAATTTTATAAAGAATTTAAGGAGATGTTGGGTCCTTTCCTAATGGATGTAGGCTACTGATGCAAGCTCTGGAAGATAATTGCTTCCGAGATTAATTCTCCCAGTCAATAATTACAGTGAGCCATAAAAAAGGCAAAAAAAATAATATAATAAAATGTGCCTCCCCGCGATTTCTCTTGTAAATTAATTTCTAAAAGGCTCTCTAAGAGATTAGAGACTTGTCTCCCCCTGTTGGTCAACACAGCCCACCTTTTGCATGCAGCCCACCTCTTCTAGGTGATCTCAGCTCGGTTGTTTTGTTCCGGATCAGAGCGCATTGTTGTATATCCATTTATTTACTTTTAATGCAATGTTGTGTTCTTAGTTTTTTTTAAGTTGTAAAAAGCAAAATATAATATTTAAAAACAGAAATATATATTCCCCTTACTACCATACACACATATATACACTGTTTCATGCTGATTTGTAATTGGTTCAGAGGTGAAAATCTCTTGACACTCATTACATTGATTCATACCATGGTACCAACCTTACCATGGTAACCGCCTGATCAATAACATAAACAATCATCTACAAATCCTTATATATCAGACAGCAGCCTGTTGTCGTTGTCACTGACACTAGGTCAGTCACCAGGTGAGTCAAGGTTCAACGGGGGTTGATTTATTCTATTGACTACATTATCAATGTTGTATTTGCACATTTATACATTTTGCAACTTATTTTTTCTTTGTAACCAGGAGAGCCAATACCCATTTCCCATTTTCTATCGATCTTGAAAGCATAATTTAATCTGTACAATATTGCAATATTTGCAATACCCTTTGAATTATAATATTTAGGAGGTAATTTTGGTATTTAATACAACTTCAGGCAGGACCTAAATAATCATAATGTATACAAAACTGAACAGTTTCAGCTGCTTTCTGCCCTAAACAGCAGCTGTAATGTATAAGCTATGCTGAAATAGGAATGTGTCCAGGATATGATTTGCGCCAGCTGTCACTGCAAGATATAAAAGTATAATAGGTGTAAAGATTCATTAAATTGAAAGTAAAAGTATTAATAATTTTCACCATTATTTAAATTATGTAAAACTATTTGACTAACATTTCTTGATAATTGTCTTCTAAAACAAATTCCTCATCCCCCACTGCAGCCTTTCATAGTGAAGTAGCTTTGAACCATGACTACTTGACAGGGTGTGGCTGGAAAGACACATTTATCTCTATTATCAGTCATCACAGGTGTGTGATATTTGCTTTGCTTCACACTAAAATATGTAATATAGTGTACCTACAACATATTTCTCCATAACTGTGACTTTAACAGATTACAGCTAGGCTAATTACTCAAGTTTGAAAAAACTGTAAATGTATTTTTTGGTCTTAGACAGTGGAGAGGAGATGCTGGCGATACTGAATTCGACCACCCTGCTGCTGGGTAATACCAGTGCTTTGCTGACAGAGGGCGCTGTGGGCATGCCTAAAGACAGCTTTACTAACGCTCTGACCAAGAACATAGTGGCCATGCTGGTATGGCTCACCCTGAGCGCCATGAATGGCAGCATGGTCCACACGTTTCTACGACACAGGTGTAAAATAAATGCTAATGTCCCCACAATGATTTATTCATTCAGTTACATTCAATATGTATACACCAATACACATACACACATCAATCCACTTTCTCATATAATCAGGATATGGTCATCATTCTGTCTCTCTGTCTCATTCTGTCTCAATGCCTCCTCTTATGTTTAACTCTAGTTTCTTCTACGAGGACCCACGGTACATCATGTTCATCTGCATGGTCATCAACGATGCTCTGCAGCTCAGTCTAGTGACCACTCTCTATGTGGTCAGCTACGTCTTCAGACAGATCCCCGCTTCTGCCTGCTGCCTACTGGTGACTCATTTATCCTGGGAGAATTTACATGCTACCTCATTGTTCTTGTGTGTTTTCCACCACCAAGTACTCCAAAGACATGCAAGGAAAGCTAGATTCAGTTGAGTGGTAATGGTTCGACTGGAATGACTGGTGTCTTTGTCACTAAGGGTTCTATGATATGTTTCCTACCATACTGCAAGGAACAGAAAACCCTGAAATAAATGATTGAGCTCTGGTAAAAGAAAAAGTTGAAAGCAATTTTTACGTTTTAAGTCAAAAAGAATGGCATCATCTTATAGATGTTCGGCTACTGTAAGGTCGGTAATTTTTCGTTTCACAACTCTCTTAAATTGCTTCAGGTTGAAAATTAGCTGGATGCTTAAGCTTTTAATGGAATCTGGAATCTACTGTTTAAGGCAGCGTGACCCCTGACCCTATCATTCTTCAAATCCTCTTTGCTTATTCGCCTACTCCCACTGTGACCACTGTTTTCCATTACATTTCAACTCTGGTTTCTACTGTCACAACGTACACTCCAACTCTCCAGGTAATGACAGCAGTGTTGACCACTCGCTCCACCCCTCTGATCCTGGCCGGCATGGCGGTGGAACGCTACATATCCATCTGCTTACCTCTGCACTACGGCCGCATATGTACCGTGCCACGCACCTTCCTCCTCATTGGGGTCATCCTCACGCTCACGTTCACGCCACCCATCACAGACCTCCTCGTCACCGTCGTCAAGGAGCCTCCGAGTTTCTTCCAGTCGAAGATTTTCTGCGACCAGTCGCTTCTGTTCCGTGACCAGTCGATCTACTACAAGAACTGCGTGTTCGACGGGGTCTACCTGTCCTTCGTGGTGCTCACGCTGGTGTACACCTACTTCAAGATCATGCTAGCTGCACGAGCAGCGTCCACGAGCTTGGCCTCGGTGAAGAAAGCGCGCAACACAGTCCTGCTGCACGGCGTGCAGGTGAACGTGCTTAGCAGTGACGTCAAAACATGTCAATTGAAGTGGAACACAATTCCATGGTCAAACTAGCAAGAACTTTGGGTTTAACTAAACATTTATTTGAGGACCAGTTTTGTTTATTAGGCTACATTTTCACAGCGACCAGAATACACTAGTGTAGGCTAAAACTTATAGGCTTACAAAACACTCGCCCAAAGACGTAAAATTACTTTTTATTAATTTAGTATAAATGTGTAGCCTATCACTAATATAATAATAATTAATAATGATAATAATAATTTTTTCCACTTGCTTTGTTATTTATTTGACTTGTACAATCTGATTGCATTGAACGTTAAAATAGGTGACTGTGAATAGTGATTAGTCTACTACAAATTTTTCTAATTCCAAGGTCAGTCACTAACTATTTTTGTGTCCCTCTACCAGCTCCTCCTGTGCATGCTGGCCTTTGTGGTCCCCTCACTTCAGGCTGCTCTCATCTCACTCTTCCCCATGCAAAGCCTGGAGATACGCTACATCTTCTTCTTGCTCGTCTACATCATCCCTCGTTTCCTTAGTCCTATGATCTACGGCTTCCGGGATGAGAAGTTCAGGACGTACTGGATGAAATACTTCAAATTTGGGATCTGCGGATTCTACAGGGTCAGGCCTGTGCCCCTCAAAGACAACCACAATCTTAAATTACCTCACCAAAGTCAAGAGAGAGAGAAATGAGTGAAATGTTAGTCAAGACATGAACCAGGTTCAGAAAGTCAAAATGTGAATGCAAGAAACCAGCTGTCACTAGCAAACCACTGAAGAACTGTGTGTATTATTGACATTAAAAAGATACATTTTTTAGAGAGCACTTAAGAACCAATTGCTTACAGAAATGTTCAGTCACTATTGTAATGCAATTTGAGGTAATTACAGTAAGACTTGTTAAGACTTGTTTCTGAGTGAGATTTCAACAGATATTCTTTGGAATTCCACATTAACAAAAGGAGCCATGGTTAAGTGTAATGTAGATAAACAATACCTAAAGAAACTATAAATGAATACCTAAAGCAACCATGTTGGCTCCTCATACTGATTTTAATGTGACTCTTAGGGTTTAGAGTGCACAAATATTATAGCCTGTATTTGCACACTCTTTTCAGTTTTTACAGTTCCTTCGGTCATTTGCCTTCAGTGTGATCATAAACTCCATCAATGGAACCTTGGTCTAAATATACTTTAGGAGGCAGGTGTTTCAATGAGACCCCAGTTGTGTATGTGTGTGTGTATTTTGCGTTAATGCTTTAGATTACAGGCTATTCATTACATACAAATTTTAAGAGAATACTTAGTAATATTCAGTAAATTACTATGTAATAATTGGTATTAACTAGTAACTACTCCAGTTATATACCAGTAACAGCAGTTTGTAGTGTAGTCTACTATATTGAAATACTGAACGGAGGTTTAGGAGAGTTTGCTCTCAGTATCTTTTCCCCTGCCCATCTGTCTCCTTCCCTCCCTCTGTGGAGGCTCAGGTTTCCCTGTGTCCACACGCCCTTCCTCTGAGCTTCCACAGCTGCCTTTCTGCACGGGGCTGAGCGTGCCCCAGTCACACGGCCTCCTCTCTCTGGAGCTGGGAGCCACAGGGACACAGGGCTTCCCACACTTCAGTATGCAGCCTGCTCAGCTGCCCACACAATGGAAGTGTGTCTGTTCCCACAAAGGCTCAGCACTGTTCCCATGCAAGGGCACAGAGAGGCTTATGGCCGGTTTACATACAAACCATCTGGTTTGTATGTATTCACTGCTGGAATACAGAATGAGAAGAAACAACATTTTAGAGCTTTAAACAAATACACAACAGATAAATACATTGTAATTATTATTGTTTAAAAAATAGCATTTACTTTTTTTTTTTTGTAAGATCATTAGATGACACCACCGTTAGATTGGTTATTTACCATTCAATTCAATTAAGTATGCAGTACATACAGTATAGTCGAAGACAGTCAATAATGTGTGGGGTGGGAGTCATTTGGTTTATATTTTATGTATAAATTGTGCCTAAAATATACATACATCAAGTGTTATTATTAGTGAAACTTCAATACAATTAGTAATATTATTCAAAACTGATTCAAAAAAGTTTTGTCTGGGAGACGCGAAATGTACCCCCAATTTGACCCATTTTAATATACAATTTGTTTTGTTAACTGACAGCATTTGTTTCAGAGTGTTATCATTTAGCAATGTGGGTAGGTGTTACTTTCGATACAATCCTGCACAGATCAATTTTGACTGCACTTGTTTGATTTACACTACACATACCATTAATACAGCCAAATATGCTTCACTTTTGGGTTGTGACATGTTCATACATGTTCTGGACTAGGAAAATTGAAAGGGCATCCACTAAAATGGTCTGCTAGGTGCTTCCATCGTATAAACTGGAGAAATTCAAGAAATTGTATTCCAAGATTGACACATGAGGGAACACTTTCCCAGGGAATAATTTGGTTGACCTTACTGATGGATGACATATAGAATAATCTCCCACCTGTTCTGTGTGGCAGGCATTAAATTCAGTCCATTGTCCCAAGCTCTGAGTCTCCTGATTGGCCACAAAGTGGAGACAGGCATAGACTGGGGGGTATAAATTCAGTTTGGAGATGTAGAAAATGTCAACAGAGAAAATCCTCTGAACCTACACAAGATCCGCTGCAATACGAAAGAGGCAAGAAGAAGAAAGATATACTCAACCTTTCTATGAAGAAACTTCATTTCTACGAAGAAACTGCATTTCTACTTTCTGGGAGAACTGCTAACTCAAGATCTTAATATAAAAACAATGGCTCCCTATTCAGAACTTGTTCTTCAGGATACCACAAAGGAGCATCTATTCAGGTAAGCTTTAGTTCACCTTTGATAAATATTTCAGTCATAACTAAACCATCTTCAATGTAAAGATAGGATATAGAGTCAAAGGAAAAACTCCACAATTCCAATTGTTTTTGAGGAGATGTATTGATAAAGGTTGTCCTTCTCTCAGGTGTAAGCTCCACATGTTGGAGAGGAAATGTAGTACTGGAGTTGAGAAGATAAAGATCCTCATTGAAGAACATCTACAATACGGGATCCCTGCTTCGGACATCCTGGAGAAGACAGTGGCATTCTTCACACTGAGAAAGGCCCTGCTGTCACACAACGGCTACTCCAAATACTCAAGGGAGATTCTACGTCTCTTTCCCACCACAGAAGAAGATGTTGTACCCCTGTGCCTTTAACAGTAACTTTAACAGTGAAGAAACAATGCATAGACTCTTGGACTGCCTCAAGAATACATTACTGAGTTGTCCATATACTGTATGGAGCGTAATTTATTCTAGAGATTTGGACAGCATGTATTTGTGCTGCCGGTTGTTAGTTCATTATGAAAGAAAAATAATTTGCTGCCTCAGTTATTCTATTGGGAGCAATTATGCTGATTCTTTATATATATTCTTGCACATGTATTGTGGCAAGCCGATATATCTATAGACTTTTATTAATGGAGCCAAACACTGTGGCCTTATTCATAAATATTTGAAGGAATATATTTCTTCACTCGGTAATTGTGAACAAAATTAATGTTGAAAAGAAAGTGGACACCTTTTTAACATTTCTGAAAGATTTGGCATATATTCAACTTCTATCAAATGCCCAGGGGAACGGAAATGGATTCCTGGAGAAGGGATTGTTGGAAGGGATTGTTGGCTTTGGAGGACAAGCCAATACCACAGCAGGTTCACTGTTTGTTGTATGTTGTTCTAGTGAGAACTTTCTATTCAGGAAAGGCACTGGGCACTGTACACTGTATAATAACTATGCAGGAATTGTAGATTTAATGTATTTAATACATTTGCATTTTGTTGGGTGCACAGCATAAAGCCTGTTTAAGCGCTAATCTTGTAGTTTTACTCAACTTGTACTGTATGTGTGCTTTGTAAAAGCTGGTAGAACAACATTTGTTTCAATTTGACTCCAGAGAGTAAATTAGAGTCCAAATCTGATTTTCTCATTCCAACTCCAACATTTGATCCAAAGTGGTATACTGCTGCACTAATCTTTCTGTGAAAAGAATGCATTTTATATTATTTGAATTCACATTGTACTACCTTGTTTCAAGGTATGGATAGCATAGTACATAAAAAAGAACCTTTCTTTTGAAAAGGGACTGTATATTGCTGTTTACAGGCTGATATTATGCTATGTTTGTTGATGAAGACAAATATTTTCATATTTTGATTGCTACAAATTTTGGGTAAATAAATATTTAACACACTCAAACCTATTCTGTTGTCATCTCATTAATGGTAACATATGTCATACAGAATGTGACATTCCCTTACATATACTGTATGAGAACAAATACTCAATGAATTCAGAAATACATAATTTGAAGTATTTTATCAAAGTATTATAGTACTTTTATATTTACCTACAAATTCATTTGTCATAAAGGCATGTAGGTCTAATAGTTTCACCTCCAAAATGTCATTACTCTAAATCAATTTAAGTTTTAAAGCAGTTCTGACAATGCTGTACTATGAGCTATAAAATTCACTAAGTGATTTAGTTCATCCTGGCTACATTATACTATACCAGCAGGCATGCTATTCTAATGACAGACTAAGAAATATGTACTATAAAAATATATACTGTATTTAATATACTGTATATATATTTAATTTAATTTGAATATACTTTATTTCAGTTAGGGGATGGATCCCTGGGTTTAAGAGATCTCTAAGATACACAGTATACATACTGTATATGCTGAGCATTATATACTGTACTTAAGATGTTTAAGATGTAATTGGCAGGCTGACAGTTACCATACAACATTGTTGGAGGTTGGTTGGTTATTATTTGTGTCCATTAGGTTTAAAGGACCAAAGGAACTGTAAAAACGAATAAGAGTGTGCAAAAGCTATAATATTTGCACACTCTTCGTTTTTACAGTTCCTTTGGTCCTTCAGCACTTCATCAGTGTGAGTTTCTGTTAAGATCAAGATCTAGATCTACAGTATTTACTGGTTACTGACCTCTGTTTCCTTCCCTGAATATCAGGTCTTTTATAATGGCTGCTTACAAAAACTTGAGTCCCCAAACTGTTGAATGTATGTAATGAATGTAATGAATGTGTACCAAGACATTATAATTAAAACATATGGCTTGTAAGTTTGTATTTAGATTAAAAATAATGACTCAAAGTCAAAAGCTTTTTTTTATGATTGTTTTAATTCGCATCAATTGGCTTGAAGGAATACATTCATTTTCAGACAGTTTTCAAAAAACAATAACATTCCCTTCACAGAAGGACAGGGTGCTGTCACTCACAGAGTTCTAAAGCAGCACATTTGTTTGACATCAACATTTGAACATTAAAACATGTTGAACGTTTCTCTCAACAGAGAAAGAATGCAGATATGTTGTTAATATATAACAGAATATATCAGAATGTTTTATCCATAGGATATTCGAATATCAACATTAAATATGTTGGAGTGAATAATATTCACAAGTAATATCTCCTCAGATACTGTATATATGTCATTGACATTAAAATTATACCCATGGGGAATTAAAAGCAATATATACTTAACAAAGTAAAGAACAAAACAACACTTATCAGTGTTTTGAAACACAAATAACTAAAGTGTCAACTGCAAATATTACAGAAACAGAGCACTTCACCTTTACAAAAGACAATAAAGGAAAATAAAAAAATCTTCTAATTTTTCAGTGTGAAACAGGACATCCTCAAAGCATAGGTCAAACAGTCTGTGTATGTACGACTCTACCAGGGCCTCCACACTGGACTGTTGTCTGGATTTGCATCTTTTTTGAAGCTGGGCTGAGCTGGAGAAGTGTCACTCAAGTCCTTCTGAGACGGAGACTGCAGGTTCTGGAAGTGGGTCAGCAGTTGTGTCTGGGACTGTGTATTCCCCTCATCCTTGGACAGTAAGTGGACCGCCTCCTGGACACACCTGGAGTAGCCCTGGTCGACAGCAGCAGCGGGCCGACAGCTCCGCAGCTGTCTCATGAAGCAAACGGTCATCTCCAGGATGTCTGCTTTCTCCAGCTTGGAGTCCGGCTGCTGCTTGAGGAACTCTGGACCCAGGAGAGACTTGAGCTGCTCGATGCTGCTGTTGATTCGCTCTCTGCGTAATTTCTCCACCAGAGGTTTTCTCAGCTGCAGAAAGAGGAAAAGTTTCTTTAATGAAATATTCGGATCTGAATACAAACAAGACATCATCCCATATGATGTTTCATTTTCCACAAACTTGAGCTTTTAGCTTACCTTGTGGGTCAGAGTATGGTGTTCCTTAGAGTAGTTGACTGTGGAATTGATTGTAGGTGCCATGCCTGGATCTCTGTGCTGTAGAGGTCTATAGAGTGATTCTGATCTTGCTGAGCTTCAACCCTCCTATATATAGGCCTCAATCTCCATATGAATGTGTGGGTCTGGGTTAGTTTAGAGTTTCTCACAGTCTCAGCCAATCAGAGGGCCGGATGAGACAATGAGGGATGCAACCTACACAATGCTCTTATTGCTGCAGGACAATGGCGAGGTCTCAGGGGAACAGGTGGAGGGTTGGGGGGGGGGGGGGGTGGGGGGGGGTGTGGGGG
>JAODLI010074433.1:0-13190 GCA_027575585.1 Percopsis omiscomaycus | reverse complement strand
CACACTAGGGGAACATGGAAACAGACTTAGGGGAAAACAAGAGACAAGACCAGGGAAACAGGCAGGGTCGTGACAGGAAACCCTGTATGTGTGACTGGCGTATTGTCCCACGCATGCACAACATGGCGTAGCTGCAACTTTACATTCCACATGTTAGAGATAGATACAGTATATGGTTGCTTTTTAAACTCTTTGAGACAAAAACTAAAAGTTTAGCATCAATATTTTAAATATACATTATAAAGAACCCTAAACACAATTGAAAAATGTATGGAAAAAACGACTTTAAAAATAATGAAACTAAAAAAGAAAAGGAAAGAAAGAGAAAAAAAGAAATACAAATCTAAAAAACCCCAAAACCAGACCTATTTGGATGAGCAGTCCTACTTTCTCTGGCCGGCTTACCTGCAGGTGGGTGCGCAGGAAGGTTTTCCGCTTGGTGTACTCGTAGTTGTTCCTCATCAGCAGGTAGAGCAGAGCTGAAGCCTCGGCCCTCAGCATCGGCAGCTTGGACACACAGCATTTGAGGACTTCGTAACACAAGGCCTCGCACAGAGTCACACGGCCTTTGAATAACACTGACGGGAACTGCAGGAGACAGTTAGTTACTGTAGCATGGGAAAACAACATCAATTTTTTTGATTCAAAAGAAACACTTCTAAAATGTCAAAGACATTCCAGAACAGAAACAGAACCTGTTGTAAAGCTTCCCTCAGGGAAATTCTATGAAGATATGGTGCAATATTATTCCCACACAACCATTTCTCATAGTAATACATGAGTCATCTTTCAACCTCATCTTACTGCATCTATCAGCTACAGCGTCTTATCTTTAACCTTCCATTTTAAGTTGTGTGGATGTGTGGATGTCTCATCATGGTGGTATACAGTGGGATTGTGGAATATCCTTCCTTCACTGATTTAATTCTCATTTTCCTACACTGACGTGAAGTTTATGTCGCGGCACACAAACTTGACCACCGTCACTTGGGGTTTCCATGTGAAATGTGATCTTATGTAGTCCTTTGAGACTCTACTGTGGTTAAGGGCTATATAAATAAACGTGTACCTTGTTGATGAATGCCCTGAGGGCAGAAAAGACATGTCTGAGGGCGGCCTCCGATTGGCCGACCTTGAGGAAGGTCAGGTAGACATCAAACATTTTCTTCATGAGGAGGTTGTGACCATCGCTGTCGAGCAGCTGGGTCTATCAAAAACACACGTCCACGCGATATCTGATTAAAACCACATCCATGCCCCCAAAAATCAATATAACCCCGTCTCATACAGTAGGCGTGTATGGATAGTGACCTTGAAACACAGAGTGAACAGTGACAGGACGTCCAGGACACTTAGGCAGGCCTCAGTTGAGATGTTACCCTCCAACAGGGCTTGATGGTGGACCTCTGCCTCCGATGGTCCTGACCCTGAACACACACAACACACACGCACAAGCACACATACAAAAACATGCACGTACAAAGGTGATAGCATCAGTACAGAATGTATGGTAACAGTTGCACCTTGTAGTACAGAGCAGCTCTTAGCTCAGACAGCTGAAACTGTAAGGAACAGCTACTTAAATAAGTCAAAATTTCTATCCAAATAACAGCTGATTATGTATTATAGCTGATTATGTATTATATAGAATTCTTACACTACACACTTATGAGAACAGCAAACATTAAAGCAGTTGGCTCTCTGCTTACTTACAAATAAAACTAAAGAACTGGAACGAATGGCTGTGTACCAGAGTTGCAGAACCTGTTGGATTAGTTCCTACAAGGAAATAGCCGTCACCTGACCTATGCTTAGATAGGATCAAAACAACCTCTTGGCTCTTGTTTGCATGTACTTTAGTGTCGCATACCTATGTTGAGCGTGAGCGAGGCTTCCATGGTGCTGAACTGTTGGATCTTGGTCTGCATGAGGCTTGCTCGGTTGCAGCGCATGACCGGCATGGTCTGGGACTTTCTGTCTGATGAGAACAGCTTAGACAAGCAGGCTTCTTGGCTCCTTAACACACACACACACACACACACACACACACACACACACACACACACGAGAATGATAAAGTGTATTTAAGTACATGTTTGAAGAGAGAGATATAAACCTGATGCGTATCCTGTACTAAAATCCTTACCTGCCAATGTTTCTTTTTCCAATATAACGTAACTGGACCAGACATATCCTGGAAAACAACCAGGAAGAAAGAAAGCTTACTAGGGTCATACTAGGGTAATATTTCAGAGATGGTCCAATATTACTTTCCATTCAATAGGAGGAACAGAAGAATGTTGGGTTGAGCCAAACTCCAACTAACCAAATGTCAGAGCCCTTACATTTATTTTTATTTAATTCAAAGTCAAAACCAAAGCCACTGCCAAATGGATATTAGAAATGTCATGTAAACCTGTAAAATCATGGGAGCTATTCATCTGTGTAAATAAGAATGAATAGCTCTCCTGTAAATTCCCAGGACAGTTAAATACAGAGAATATCAATAAATAAAACTAATTAATTGATATTCTTTCTTTAATTATTTTATTACTATCACTTGTGGTAGTTAAAGGTAGTTAAAGGCCTATTTGTATTTGATAAAAATATAATATAAACCTCAGTTTGTTGGGTTAGGGGCAGGGCATTAACAATCAGACATGTACAGTACATTAGTCACTTTTTGGCAATGGAACAAGAATAAGTTGTTTCTGTTCATTGTGTGCCGGGACACAAACACGTGCCACAGACAAAGTAAAAAGAAGAGCACTACTAAGTCTATATGTGGGTGATTTACCTCACAGGTCGCATGTGGCTCCTAGGCTGTGCAATGAACACTGACTCTACATAGTCAACATTTGTTCACTTGAGGTTATCTCATCTCATACTGCTAATAGGGTGTGTTTGTTGTACTCACTCTAGGAGAGAGAGGAAGTTCATTATGTCTTGAGGGTTGATTTTGTTCCAGTAGGCCTGCATAGTTTCTGTTGGGAAGCACACAGACACACAAAACAAGCAGTAAAAATAGTATCAAGACATTTTGGTATCAAAAGTCACGGCACCCTTTAAAAGTATGCGAAATCTCGAGTCACCCCTGTCTAAAATGTATTAAAAAACGTGCACTCTGCATCCATCTGACAGCCAACACAGGCACACACACACAAAATAAGTGGTTATTGAGAAAGAGGGGGGGTGAAGGTTTCGTGCACCATTCTCTTCCATCAGGAACGTTCTGAGTTCTTCTTTTAACTTGTACAGTCGGCCCAAAACCTTCCCATGTGAAAGCCAGTGGACAGTGTAGCAACAAACTATGATGTTCTTCTCCCATTTCCTCGCATAGAATCGAAAACAGATCTTTAATACGACCATTCGGTACAAGGTACAAGGTAACTTTATTATCCCCGAGGGGCAATTTGGATTACAGCCAGCAGTAACAAATATATGTATCAAACAACAAGTAAACATAACTACATGGCTGCAACATAATTTAAATTTGAATTTACAGGGTATTATTAACAATGGGGATAACAGCCGGAATGAATGACCTTTTTAATCTATTCGTTCTGCATCGCTGCAGACTATATCTGTGCCCGGATGGCAGCAGCATAAATTCACCCCACAAGGGATGACTCGGATCAGCCAGGATGGCTCTTGCCTTCTTCATGACCTTATACAGGTCATCTAGGTCATCTAAGGGTGTGCCCGCAATTTTGTTGCAAACCTTCACAATACCTTGCATTGGATTTTTCTGTTTAATAGAAATTGACCCGTGATTGTCCTTTCTTTGCTGCTGGCCTCTACTACCCTCGGTGCTGAGCTACCACTGAATGATGAAGTTGATGGCACAGATTCAGAGTTATCTGATTCTGGAAACTTTCTTTAAAAAAAAAAACACTCTATGCTAGTTTGCATGGTTCACACAACGCTCTCGTAATGCATCCTGCGGGAAAAAAAACACTGATGTATATGAGGCGGCTAATGATCTGCATTTTCATGTTAAGTTGCATAACTATAATTTTTTGGAATTTCTATTCATTTTATCAGCAACATATATTATGTTTTTTGATGTCACCCCCCTGACGAAGCACCCAGGGTACCGCGGCACCCCGGTTGAGAAAAACTGCTCTAGATCGTGTAGGGCTGCCACTAGAGTGCTTACCTTCTGATAAAGTCCTGACGATATGTAGGTAGCAAAACAACAGCCCTTTTATCTCATACTGGCCCAGCCTGCCGGCCGGAGGTGTAGGGCTGCTGCTCATGGTAGAGCCCCGTCTCTGCAGCTAGGAGACGACAAAACCCATACAGTACACACACTTAAGAATGTCTGTGTGTTTGGCACGGTGTTTGACTCTAACCAGTGGGGTCTGTCAGGGATGTAAACAGGACCTTTAGTTGGCGGTGGGCACGCATTCAAAAGCATTCACACATTCACAGTTTACAACCAAACATGTAAGTTGCAAAACTGGAGACAAGATTCAAACTAAAAGGATAAATGCATGGGGGGAGCAGCCGTTTATGTTAAAGTGATACTGAAAACCATTTACTTTATAACTTAGGTACTAGTGTTGCACGGTATATCGATACGAGGAAGGTACCGCGATACCCTGCCGTTAAAACGTTAAGATACCCCATTTTATTAGCATCAGTACTTTTAAGAATGATAGTGTTTTAACAAGAGCTGTATTTCCTGTGTGTGTATGTGGAGCGCTCTGCTTCCACTTCCTGTGGGCGCGCCATTTCTTTCTCTCACAGCGCGTAGTGCTGTGGGTCATTGTTTTAGAGGCATGTCCAACTTTCATTCCTCGGCCATCGCTGTGCTCTCTCCGGCTCGCGCCTACACTCAACCTCACACCCGCAGTATGTTACAGGACATCACATTACTGCACACCATGTAAAAGCTTTAATAACACTAAGTTATGAATACAATTATTAATAATAATAATAAATTATTAATGGTTTACTAACCGGTTTTTAATTGAGAGTTCAAATCGTAGAGGCAGAGTACATGAAAAAACGGAGGAGTTTACCTTTAATTTTGTATGATTTTCCTCACCTCTAAGCTGTCTGGTGTTCCTTGATCGATGAACAGAGAGCCACGTGAGTCTTCTCTTCTCACAACGTGGCCATTCTGTGCTACAAGACCTGGGATCAACACACATAATTACAATATTATATAAAATATAATTTAGATATAATATAAAATCTAGTAACCACCATGAAGTTCATGACAGGATTTAAGTGCTGCACCACCATTGGCTCTGAATGCACATACCAAGCACATGACGGCGATACACATGCACAGGCATGTTTTTTATCAATTTTTAATCTAGAGTTATTTTCACATGGTTGTTTATAATATATGTTTAAGCTGTATTTTTTATACTTTATGTACTGGTGAGAAGGGAGGTCTCACCGTGGTCTCTGTCAATGGCAGTGCTGGTTCTCCTAGTGTCAACAGAGCTGGCTGACATGAGGTCGTCTCTGGAGCCCTGAACAAACACAATGTGATAAAGTGAAAACTGTAACTAGAAGGTGGTGCTCTTAACAATTCTGTACTGTCTCAGTATTACTTTATTAAATAATAATATCATATTTTTATGTGTGTAAAAATATAATAGTATCATCTTTTAATTGATTAATTAAATTTTTATGATGAGATGTTAAATACTTGGCACTAAAATTACAACTTGGTAAAGTTACAGTAACTGTTACGGACCTACAATAATATACAGATGGAGGTGGCATGTCTCAAACATGCATAGACCTGCCCCCCCAAAACAAGAACCTCTTCACTATGCATTATTTCAGTGGTGTGTCACGGTGCGTGGGTAAGTGAGTGCAAGTGCAGAAAAAGCGAGGAAGCCACACTGCGTGGGTTTAATAAAAAAACACGAAAAACACAAAAAAACAGGTAATTCCAAACACTTAAGAGTAAACGTTCCGTGGTAGCGTGCTGACACGAACAATAACAGACAACTCCTCATCACCCCCTCTCTGGCTTTATAGGCTGGGAGAGAGCGGTTGGAGCGAGGGCGCTCCTGTTGTTACATGGTGTCCATTACTGATAATAAACCTTATTATCCGGGGGTTACTGTGCGCAGAAAAGCAGGGAATAGCCCAGCCCTTGGCTCTGGGGATGACTCACATTGGGGCACAGCCCGGGGCTTGAGTTGTGTGGCTGGGCAGAGAGCTGCTTCAGGTTCTGATAGAGAAGCTCCAAAAGTGGTAGATACAGCACACAGATCCTGGCCTGCTGGTTCTATAAAAGAAAAAAGAAAAACACAATTTTGTATAGATGGGCAAGCATGTGAATAAATATAGGTGTGCGTGCATTTCAGTTATTATCTGATTCGATAAGCAAACTGTGCCAGCCATCTGTTGTCATATCTGGTGCCTGAAAATATTTGCATTTTATCAGGTTCATTTCCATAACAGGCCATTCTTATCATGTGGCTGTCTAAATATTTGTGCCATGTCTGGTGTCATGCAAGACTTTCAGTTACTCTGTACAAGCACTAACTATTTAAAAAAATTGGCTTTGAGGATTGAATGATATGTTATGTACTGCACGTTACAAAAGGTATAATTCACTTGGCCCTAATGACATGCTGCTGTCACTATTCTAACAGAATATTGTTTGCTTACAATAACTGGTGTATGACTTATACAGCTATTGACAAATGTACTTATTGTAAGTCGCTTTGGATAAAAGCGTCTGCAAAATGTTGTAAATGTAAATGTAAATTCTATGTCGATGTGAGACAATGTTGACAAAGGCTTTAGTCAACATTGTGGCATTATCACACACAATGGGGACCCCCATTATGTGTACCCATTAAGTGTTCCAATTTATTTTCAAACATCTCAATTCAATTTATTGATTTATTATTATTAGTAGTAGTATTATTTACTTTTGGAAAACCTCCACGGACCCTCCTCTCTCACCTTGTACATAGTGTATCGGTCATCTGTGGCATGTTTAATGAGGAGGTTCTTGAGCACACCCACGGCCAACTGCCGGACCTCGGGCCCCTGTTGCAGGGCCTCGGCAACCTCCCTTAACAGTAGGCCCACCAGGAAGTGGTTGCGGCAATAGTCCTCTGTCAAACTGTACTCCAAGCTCTGCTCTGTGGTTGGGTGAAGAGAATGGGAAAGTCAGTGATCTGGTGAAGGCTTCTCAAATGCCAAAACCTGTTGTATTAGTTATTGGGACGCTACTGGAGGCTAAGACTGGGAATCAGACTGTATCAGAGAATTTCACATTTTATTATTCTGCTTCAAGAACATCTGTTTTTGTTGTTCACTGACCACAAACTGTTCTCCGTAAAGGAATACTTTAACCAAAATGATTAATTATCTTTTGAATTAATCACATCTCAGAGCGGCTGGAATTCTAGACAAAAAGATGTTGTACTCACAATTATTTTACTGTAAAATTTTTCTGATAAAATGGAGTTGATATCTAGGGTATCTGGGGGATCTAATGGCTCTAAATAAAAATCTATGGGCACATGATTCACCCTACCGGTGTGCTGCTGTACCACAGTGGTACTGTCACAATACCGGCAGTGACTCCAGGTCCCAGCCGGGATCCAGTGCCTTTGGCTATGTTCAGACTGTAGGCCTTAATGCTCAATTCCGATTTATTGCCAGATCTGATTTTTTTGACTGACTGTTCAGACTGACGTCGCATTTAAAAAAAATATCCAACCTGTAACGGATTTGGACCACATATGAAAGTGGCCCAAATCCGAAATGGAAAAGATCCAAATCAATGTGACTTGGGCTGTTCACACTATCGTGAAAAAATCAGATCTGAGTCACATGTGAGCAAAAAAACATGTGAGCGGATTTGGGTCCCTTTGCCCTGCAGTCTGAACGTAGCCTTAGTTTTGTGTTTTCCGGTGATTAGTCCATTGTTTTCACCTGCGTCTCCCTATGTATATTTAAGCCCCATATTTCCTATTTTACTCTGCTGAGATGTTGAGTTTTGCCTCCAGCCAAGCATACCAAGCATACTATTCTTCTATAATTAGCACTTACCTTTTGCCTCTCGTGTTTGGTCCTAGCCTAGCCCCTGTCTGTACTTTTGTCATTCTACCTTTTGTGTATCGGACTGTTGCCTGTAGTTTGAAATACCGCCTCTGCCTTGCTCCCTTGTACCTTTGCCTGAGTGACTGCTTTACTGGATTTTACCCCTGACTGTACCTGATCACGATTCAATAAAGCATTTGTTTTACTACTCACTGCCTATGTCTCCATTCCTCTCTGCTACTGGTTCCAAGTTACGAACATGTTTCAGGGACAACCACTAGACTTTTGAATGCGTGCCTACAGCCCTCTAAGGTCCTGTTTACATCCCTGACAGACACTGCTGGTTAGAGTCAAAAACCTTGCCAAACACATAGCCTGCAGAGAAATTTCCCTGGCCTTATCCTTGTAACATGCAAAGGCTTCCCAATGTTTACACCCAAAAGGCATGGAAAACAAATGAGAAACAATCACTGAACACATTTCAATGTCGACTTTCAAAACATGGCTGTACACACAGGCATTCCACCACATTATCTGGGTGATATTAATCAACGGTGGCCAAAAGACTCATTGTCCCTTGTGTCACAACATACAGTAACCAACACAGTACAGTTTGTCAACATAACAGACCATGTACATTCGCCACACACCATTGTTTCCTAAACACATTCAAATCCGAGAAGAGGGGAATTCAGATAGAAACCTGCATTAGGCATTATTGTATTGTATCTGTAATTTTACTGTGTATAATTCCAATCTATCCGGTGCTAATAAAAATTAGAGGCACAGTCACCTTAGTTTGTGTCTACCCTTGTGGTTGAAACCATAGACTATAAATAAATGGACAAACCTTATATGTTTATTTCTGCTGTAAAGTTGGACATTTTAACATGGGGGTCTATGGGGATTAACTCGCTTTTGGAGCCTGCCTCAAGTGGCCATTCGAGGAACTGCAGGTTTTGGCACTTATTGGCTTCATTTCTAAGAATCGAATTTTGCCGCTTGGTTGAAACCAGGATTACAAAAAACACTGCTGTTTTGAGCGGAGACCCCTCCCTCCCCCGGGTGCTGGGTGGCTCTCTTTATCTCACAGTTAGGTTTCAAAACATTAATAATAGTGATATGGCTTTAACACAAGGGGGAGTGTACCTTCAAATATTTTGTGTAGTTTGGGTCAATTTCAAAAACAAGCCTAATTCCGTGTTTGAAGTTAAGGGGGCCAACACAGATTGTACCCTGAGTTACCCTCTAAACTGTCAAAGTAAGAGGCAGAAAGAGACAGTGAAAGAGACAGAGAACAGAGACAGACAGTCTCTCTCAGAAAAAATTTACTATAATGTTTTGAAATCAGTGAAGCACTTGTCAGAGTCAGTTGATTCCCACAACAACAAAGAGTCATATGCAAGCAATCAGTGGATTGTCCACAAGGACTGTGGTCAAAGGCGTTAGCCAAGCATTCGCGTTAGTGCTGGAATGAATGGAAGTGAATGACAGTTTGGCAGTGCAGTGGGCTAACGGAACATTAGATTAATGTAGGTCAAGAGCAGCATTGTGCAGGCGTTTGTGTGCGGTAGCAAACGGTAATGTATGGTGCGAGGTGGGTATCACCTACCTACTGCGCCAAAAAGCTCCGTTGCATACGAAATAAAATCTGACCAGCAAAACATAAAGGTTGTTGTAAATAAAAAATGTGAACATTCCATGCAATATTCTATAACACCAATTTTAATGTTGGGGGGAATAAATGAATATTCACAAGTGTGAATTAGCTGACTATATAAATTGGAAGCTACAGTCTGCACACTAAATGATTAACTTGACATCACATGACCTGCTTTCTTGTAGTGTAGGTTTTGAAGTTGGCCAAATAAAACAGACAGGTTAGAAGGGGAGGCATTGTGGGTCAATGGTGCAGGTGAGGACGGTGTACATTACGTGTGGCTTGGGAGATGGGGGTTTATAAGGGCTGTATGTGGTAGCAAGCTTGACGCAGGGGGTAATTGGAGACAAAATCTTTCAACTGTCACCTTGGACTCTCTGAAGCTTGGTGCGTCCAAATGCCATAGGCAGGTTGAGCGGTATGTAGTGCTCGTGGTTGCAAACTGTCATCAGGAACTCAAATTTAATTTCAGTCAGCACCTGGGGAACAAACACACACGGGCATGACACAAGGATTCTTCAAACAATGTAGGAAGCGTGTTGGTTTAATTTGTTAGTCAAATATTATCATATCATGTGTCAGTGTAGCCATACTGTCTACGGAAACATGCAACAGGTAAGTCAACGTATTACATTTCCGTAGTTGACACAGTTGTTGCGGAAAGGAAGAACAAACTAAGTGCATTACAAATTGTAAGACTTGCACATTAAAAGCCTTTCCATGTGTCTATGGATGTTGCCTAATGAGAGTATGAGAAAGTTGGTGTGAGGAAATTGGCATTTTACCTTCCAGTATGCAAACTTATCTATTTGTTAAATGTAAGATCTAGCATCAAAGCAAACCTCCCATTTTGTGAGTATTTCCATAAGTAGTGTAATTATTCATTATATTGAGCAATATGGAGCAAACTTTTGTTTTTTTTGCTTTGCTTTATTAAATAATCTTTAATAAGAGATGAACAGAGTTTACATACAAAGATTAAAGAAGATTAAAACACTACATGTACCATCCAAACAATATACAATTCTAAGTTTACAATTTTACAGATTTAAGGTTGTGACTAATCGTGACATTTACAGACAGTCTCTGAAGATATACTGTATATACAGTACACTGCTAAGTTGCTTTTAACTATACAGACAATTTCCCACAAAAAGCCTTTTTCTGCTGCGATAATATTAGCGTAAATGATTCCCTCCAGTATACATTGTTCATTAATGTTTATATTTAGGGCACATTTCTTTATAAATTGCCACACTATTTTGGATCTTCCACATTCAAGCAGAAAATGGTCAATAGTTTCCTCATCATTACAGTTTGGCATTGGGCATTGTGTTGTTGTCACACAGCAACTACATCTTACTACCTTTCTCACCAGGATGTTCCTGACTGAGAAAAGCCACGTGGTGTCTCTTACACCTTCTGTTATGCTTGTTATGTTTTCTACACACTTCCCACATTTAGCTTGGTTTAAACCCTTATATTGAAGAATACTGTTATACTTAACATCGCTTATTTTACCATAAATATCCAACCCAATCAATGTCTAAATTTAGATTTTTCCTAGTATTGGAATTGGAAATCGGAATATAGCAAATTATAATATGGTACACATTTCCTTTGCGTGCCTCTTGTGGATCTCCAGTTTGTAATGTCACCAATCCACTATATCTGCCCATGGATTCCACTGGCTGTCACAATCGGCGCGCACAGGTCCGTGCGCACCCCGTGCCTTCCTTCCCCGCATCACACCTGTGAGGGATTAGCCCACGCAGGTGTAGTTTTGATTATGGGACTTTTTAGTTTTCGCCAACAGCACTAGGTGCTGTTGGTGTGGTGTGGTTGTCACAGTCACGTCCCAAGCTCTACCAAAAAGGTCGCACTCCCCCGGGTTTAGTTGATTATGTTTCCCCCACAATCACCTGTCCTTAGTTCCCCCTCATTAGTTCCAGCATTTAGGTCCCACTCAACCACCTGCCTGGTGGCTCCTATTCGGTGGGAGCTCAATCATCTTCACGCCAAGCCATGCCGAGCCGTGCCTGAGATGGACCTACTCCGGAGTCGGGCCAAACCTGCCGGCCCCGCCTCCAAGTGGGCTTGGAGCCAATGGCCAGGTAGAGAAGTTAAACCAGGAGTTGGGACAGTTACCTCTGGAGTTACTGTAGCAGCCAACAAGGGGACTGAAAGTTCCTCCCCTGGGCATTATACGCTCAGAATTGCCTCGCTCACACCAATCTAATGTGTCCTTGGTTACCAACCACCTTTGTTTCCCTGGAATCCTGAACCTACTGCAGTCTTTTCTGGCAATTAGTGGGTCTGGTGCAGTGGGGCTGTATGGAACACACAAGCATCTCCAGAGGGCTATCCACAGAAACAAGGTACAGGCAGGTCGACGGGAGACCCAGAGTACCAGCCTGGCAAAGAGACTGTGGCGTTCCACCCGGGACCTGTGGCTTCGCCTCACTAGCCGGCGGCTAAGCCCCCAGTTCATGGGACCTTTCCAAAAGCTCAGACGCATCAACAGAGTGATGTTTCGCCTTCAGCTCCCCCCATAGTACCACTGTTCACCTTCGCTCCAGGGCTCGCTCCCCAGACCAGTGATCCAAAAGCAAGCCTACACCGGTAGGATGGTATTGGAGGAAGACTACAGTACCAGATTGACTGGGAGGGGTATGGACGGGAGGAGAGATCCTGGGTAGCTGCTGATGATGTCTTGGATCCCATGCTTTCAGGAAGTATCATGAGTGACGCCTCGATCGTCCAGGGCCCTGTCCTCTGTGTCGTGCTCCACGTGCAACAGGGGCGCATCTGGAGATGCCCCCTCATTAGTTCCAGTATGCCGGTCCCCCTCACCCTCACTCTGGTGCAAGGTCTCTTTCCTGGCTGACCTTCAGTGCGTTTACTGTTTACTGTGTTTACCTAGCTTGTTGGCACTATATTTCGTGTACCTGTAGGAACTGTTAATTGTTTCGGCAGGAAAAAGAACAAAAGTGATTGTGGGAGTGTGGGCGTGGTTAGCTCTGGTGCAGGTGAGAGGGAACGTGTGGAGCTGTGGTTCACGGGGCTGGGAGACAGGTGTGGGGAATTTGTAATCACCTGTCTCTCTTTTAAGGAGTGAATGAATGCAGCTGGGGAGAGTGCCGGAAGAACGAGACCTGGGAGAAACACGTTCGGACCCCAGAACCCAGTACTGTGACCATTACAGGCAGTGTTAAGTCCTGTGTGTATATAATTGTGAACAATAAACCGTGCAAGGCACGACAAAGCAGGAACCATCTCGTGTGGACAGTGTGTGTGTGCCACATTTGGCGCCCAAACAGGGACATAAACCCATGGCAGAACCCACCCAACCTCTCCTCATACTGGCCGAAATGCTCCAAAGGATGGCGGGGATGCAGGAGCAACAGGCGGCCGCCCAACAGCGGCAGATGGAGGCCCTGGAGAGGCAGGCGGCGGCCCAGACCGAGGCGCTGCGGCGGATGGCGCCACGAGAACA
>JAODLI010074432.1:2500-13190 GCA_027575585.1 Percopsis omiscomaycus | reverse complement strand
GTCAACTGCATAACGACATTTGACTGTTATGACCTTATAACTTATGAGCTAGTACAACTGTTTGGGATTACAGTGCAGTTTAATCCGGTCGTGGAGTTAAACATCAATCTACGGTTAATCTGGGAGGATTCACTGCCAGACTCATCCCACTTCCTGTGCTGCCGGCTGTTTTGCTTCCACACCCACACACTTATACTAACACACACCAACTGGAATGCTGATAAATTCATTTGACACAATGAGTCGGACTGTAAACTGTCTGAAAGTGTGGCGTGGTGTGGTAGCTTCCGGGTTTTAGGAGAAGGTGCACACACACCACATTTGTGTATGTTATGTTGGACTATCTCATGAATAATTTAACTAATATCTACTGGCCTTGACCTTTTTTATCACAGAACAAAATATATGCACGTGTATCATTGTCTTCCAACATAAAACAGTCAATGTGCGTCATTAGGCATAGAAAACAATGACGGGGATTTCAATATTTCAATTAACCTCATTCAAACTGAAAAGGCAAACTGATTGCCTAGGTAACTAAGGTCTCCTGCTGTGTTTATAGAATGAGCAGGAAAGAGAGAAACATATTGGTGAGAACGAAGACATGTTAAACGGTAGCCTGTCAAAGAATCATGTTTGTGTGTTGTCTCATATCACATTGGAATTGGTGTTAATATCTGTTGTCTTTCACAATATTTATAGGAATACATAATTGGCCTCCTGAACATAGACATCATTTTCCTCCTGAGAAAAGCTTTTCTGTCTTAGCCGGTCTGGACTTTCGCCATCTATTATAAAATTGGCATTTCGCCCATGACAGAAAGCGTGCTGCTTTTAAAGGGAATGAGGAGCCGCAATTGAAGACATCCACCACGCCTACTGATAATTAATTAATCCCTAATCTAACCGTTTTAACTAGCAAAAAAGTATTGGCCACACCTTAAATCAATTTGCACCGTGAACTTGCGCCTCCGGAGAAACTGGCTAATGGTCTTCTCAAAAGCCTCTACTGTGGACATAGGCACTTCATAGATAGGCACTTCATAGTTAGGGTTAGTAAGCCAAGTCGCTGCTGGCCATCGTGTCCTTCCAGGAGCTGTCAAAGCGCTTGCACAAGCTCTTGATTGTTTTTGGTTGGAATCTGTGTCCCTCCCAAGGTAAACCTGAAATGGTTGGCCAGTCTTCCCTTCTTCAGGACCAGATACCTGGACATGGCTGGTTTGAAGCTCATCCTTGCCCAAGAGATTAGCCGTTCCAGCCCTTGAAGGAGCCACCTGCACCCAGGAACAGATGTCGCCGTCACTGTTAGGTCGTCCATGAATGCTCTTATGGGGGGCTGCCAAGTACCATATCTAGACCTGGGGCCTCTGCATTCCACATCCGCTGATTTGACAATCATGTTCATGGCCAATGAGAAAACTGCTTGTTGCTTGAATCCTCCTCTTTCGGAATCCAGACACCCTCTGCATGCCTTCTCTGAGCAGCAAACTTTCCTTTCCTCCAGACAACCTTTAAGTTCTTCCAGAGTCGCCCTAGCAGCTTTGGACACTGCTTGTAAGGTAGACCTTGTAAGGTACTCCACTGGGGCCAGGAGAAGAACTTGTTATTGCAGCAATGACTGTTTCTTTGACCTCATTCAGGGTAGGCTGTATAACCGGCTGCACTTCAATGGCTCCCAGTGTATCTGAGATGTGACTTCCGCTTATCTAGAAGATAGCTCATGGCCTGGCACCTTATTCGACCTAGTTGTACCATATACACCCTCTCATAATAGGCAGGCAGGGTTTAGAACATTTTCACACCAGGCTCCAGTTTGTCTGGCACGCCCTACCTGCCACTGTTAGAGAAGACACTTCTGTAGACATTAAAATGACATTAAAACGAGACTTAAGATGTAGAGTCTACTGTAGCATTTGTCATGGAATTACCTACCTGCACCGGGAATGGCACTTTCACACTTAATATCCACAATTTCATTCCTCCCAGTGTTTTTTTATTTTTCCATTACATTTTTTGTCTTTATAATCTTATTTGATGATGCATACGGCTGTCAGTGTTATGTGGTCTCTGAGCTAGCTTGCAGACATTAGCATAGCATCTAGTGCTATACAGCTGGTGCCTTTGTCATTTGTTCTTATTTCAGCTCCCCTACCCAACCGACTCCAATAGCTGTCTGTCTTTCCCTGCTGTGCTCTCAGCGAGGAACCTCCTGATATCTCCCCCAGGATGAGGAAGAAAAGGAGGAGAGAGGAATACAGAACAAATAATAACATCCAAGAGGAGTTGGGGATGCAGGGTGGAAGAATGTCGCTCGCATATTCTCTTTGACAACACACTCACTCACTCTCACACACAGTGGGCAACTGCTGACTGTTATTTGTTCATCTGCAGCCCCCCCCCACACACAGACACACACACAGCTGTTCTGAACCATAAAACCCAGTGGTTCTCAAAGTGGTTTGAACCAATACATTTCACACACACTTTCTGTCAGCGATCGTGCATTGAGCCACTGTTACTTTAATAACCCGCAGAGCGGCCATGGTGGCCACTGTAACATTCAGCTATGCCCCATTCTCTTGTACAGGCCATTCATAAGCCTCCACATACATACAGCATTTCTATATATAGACCTATGGGACCTCATCCCCCTCACACCACAGCATGCACGTGCCCTGAACAGCACGCTCCCTGAGAGTGTGCTGTGAAACCCGAATGACCAGCGTAGTAATGACTTCAGGAGGGATATTTCTTTAATCTAGTTCACTATCCAATAAAATGTCTATATATAATTTCCCCAATTGTTATTTTGATGGATGTTTCAATAAATGCTATATCCTATCCAGTGTTTGCATGTGACTACATTTGTGAGGCACATGTGTACGCACGCATGCCCCAGCTTACACAACATGCTGGTATTTTATTGTATGCATATAAACATTGGCTGTATATTACATGTCACTGTCCCATCCTATTGCTCTCTCACTGTTACGGAAAGTTACATATCAAGTGATTGTATATTTGTGCATACTAGGAATTAGGCCACATCCATATTAGCACGGGTACATTTTTACACGGGTAAAAGAGCATTTCTGACAACGCGGACACACTACCGCTTTCGCCTCCGTTTAAAAAAGTATCCGCATCCATACTGAAATGGTTACTCTGGGGGAAAACGCATACATCATTGAATTGCGCATGCTCAGGTTGCTAAACACATAACCATAGGCAGCTCCTCCATGTAATTTCTACTTTTGCTGTTTACAGAAACACACTGCCCCGGCTAAGGCAAGCAGATGATGAGGTAAAACCTCAAACTTATTTAACTAAAAGTAACAAACGACTATAATGTTGCAAAAGCTGTTGGAGACATGCCAGAGCAAATATGGTGACATATTGGAGCTCTATAGAATAAAATATCCATCATCTGAGGATGCAGAACAGTTGGGAAAGGAACAGTCTTGCAAGGATGGCATTACAAAGACACACCTAACCATTCTGTCTGTCCATTATTGTACATTTGGTATAGTATTTGTATTCTCATAATTTTTACGTTTACAGTAAAAATAGAATTCCAATACTGTTATGGTGTGACCTGCATGAATATTTAACAAAATGTTTTGCCGTTGCTTAAGTAGTAGAGCTTGCAAACAACTTTTTTAAACCATCCACCAGAGAGTTCCTGGAGTCTGGACATTAGAAAATCTTTACGCCATTCTTCAGGAGGCATTAATTATTCAGAAAACCATCACGCCCTTGCTTGCCCAGGGTTTATACAAAAACCGCCATTCCTTTTATGGCGGTAGCGAGCTTGGCAGAGTCGGGGTCCGGTGTTATGCACTTTTCTACTCCTAGCCAAAATCCTACCGCTGCCAAAATAGTATAGTCATGTGATCATGTAATCATGTAATCATGTAATCATGTGATCTTGCATGTGATGTCAGCGTTTCTGAAAAGCTCAGTTTTCGCTGTCCATACTAGGCGGCGAACCTGCCATTTTTAGATTTATCCACTTGGGAGAGCGTTTCTAGAAATGTTTCAGTGCTGGAAAATGCCGGATTAGAGTGGATGGAGGGCCAAAACAAGAGAAATAAAGATGCGTTTTTAAACAAAACCGTGCTAGTGTGGACGGGGTCTTAGACTGAATGGATTGTGGAGTGTTGAAGACTCCGTAAGTGTGATTGTTAAAGAATTCAATATACCTGACAGCTGGTTCAGCCATTTTAATAATATTCACAATAGAAAATGTCCTCAGGCATCCGCATAGCAAACAATAGCTAGCCTACTAGTGTGTGTGTGTGTGTGTGTGTGTGTGTGTGTGTGTGTGTGTGTGTGTGTGTCATTAACTGTTTTCTTGAAAAAAGTCCACTCCTTTTCTACCAGATACCAATTGTGATGACAACCAATTAAAAGACAGCTAGAATTTATGGCGCAATAGGTCCAGTGTGTGCATTAGAGCTCGTGATATACAGATATAAAAAGAGAAAATTGCACATTTAAGTCTTCTAGGGCACTGTGGGTGGATCTCCCCAGGTTAGGAGCGAGTATTCCAGTAATAGAGGAACATGTGCCATGGGGTAGAGGAGCTGATCCAGAAATAATTTGTTTCTTTAAATAACTGAGTGTCAAGATGCCCCGAGCCAAATATACATGAATATGAACTAGCCGGTTTCATGTGGCACACGGACTAACGCAGTGGCAGCTCACTGTAAAAGTTGGACAAAGTAGTAGACCACTGTGTGTGTTTGGGACGTGTGTGTGTGTGTGTGTGTGTGTATATCCGAGTGTATGTCCGGGCTCCGTTCTGAACATCAACGCTCGTTTTAATGGTAAATTATTAAAGGGCGTCCCCATTTTTTAGTCATGTGCGCATCACATGGCTGCCTCCCGAATAAGGTGACGATGTTTATCACGAATTTCTGTACAACTGAACAACACTAAAGCCACATTATAGTGTCCCGACATTGCTAGCCCAGCTCACGGTTTGTTGTTTTGGAAAAGAAAGGAGCGAGCACACCACTCACCAATCAGGAGTTTTTAAACCAAATCAAAATTTGTGTGACGTTTGTTTTCCACAAGGGTTATTATACAGACAATCGATGAGAGTCCTTTTAAATGTAATATCACAGCCAAGCTTTAGGAGCAACTATAGGAGCACAAGGACACACGCACACCTATGCAGACATGACGCCTCAAAAGGAGCACTTGGCTGTGGCCATTTGGTTTACTTGCTCCTCTAATCACAAAACACACAATTCAAACAGGGTGCATGTAAGATGTCAGAGTTAACACTGCTCAGGCAATAAGATGCAGATTTGCAATTTCTGATAATAACAACAATAACCTGGCTTATGAGCACCAATATAGTTCTCAATGTGAGCATATTTTGTAAAATCGATGCATTTTTTCCTCTACAGGTTATACATTCTCGAAATTAACTGACTAAAAATGTAATTAAAACCCACCGAGAACATTATATCTTTGTGACAGGTTCAAGTGTTAAGAGTTTTGAAAAGCATTTACTTAAGTGGATTAGAAATTCAACTATTACAGTAGGCCTATTTAATCATCATTGTGACAGGTCACAGGAGTTAGACCACCATTACCCAGCCTGCTTTAACGAGCTAACAGTGTGGCCTTGGGTGAATTCTGTAGACAGGACGTTAGCTAGTTAGCTAGAGAAGTACACCTTCTTAAAGTCTGTATTTGGTGACAGTTTTCATTAAAGCCCCTATCACACAGGTGTTAGAAATGTTAATGTAGATTAAATATGACATCTTCTGGGCGTGTTTATGTTGCACCTGTTAGGGTGGGACAGCTGAAACCGTCCTTATGATTGGCTCTTAATTAGCATATGCAATTTTTGACAAAAAACTAATATTATATAGGGTAAATATATAGTGTAGTTTTGGACCCTCTGCATAATTTCATTATCTGGACCATGCTACACTAACACACATTTAGCCTATATGATGCGTTGATCACATGCACAGAAGATGTTCTCCGGGGGGGGATGCAGTGAGCAATGTCACAAATGTATCTCCTCTCTACAACCAGAGCGAAGATTATTAGCTACTCTTATCCGAGCAGAGCTGGGAGACATTAGCTGCAGGAACTGCATGTAACAAACATTAAGACACGGCGTTCCTGCATACATGTACACGCACACGTAGGCGCGCACACTGACACACAAACTGTACAGACACTGATGTACGCGGCAAATGCAAGATTGGAAATATGACCACGCACATGTGAAAGGTGTGTCACATGTGTCACAATATGTCACAAACACACACTAGCTACTACTGCACATCTTCACCGCTGATGCATTTAAATGGAAAAATTAAAGTAGACCCAAGTAGAGTGCACTACAGCGTGTAGGATGCCAATTTTGATGAACCAGAAGATATACTGTAGCACTATTGTATCACAAACATCCATTACAGACAGTTTTCCATTTCAGTCTACATTTATAACGTTATTAACTAATATACGAAACCCAAGAGTTTTTAATAGCCAAGGCCTGACATATTCATTGTGGTGATATCCGCTTTACCTCTCCTGCGTGGGAAAGGATTTTCCCGTTCACTTTCAGCATTCAGGTTTTATAATATCTCATTTCTAATGGCTCCAAGCTTGGATTTACATAAAATCCTAACCCTTGACCCTGAGTGATTTTCTAGTCTTCGACACATCAATTTACTGAATCAAATTCCTTTTGTAGGCCTATTGACAAGTAGAAGCGATTTTGGTTCTGGCAATTTCATTTGAATTGTTAGTGCTTTGAAACATTACAATTTAGCCTAAAAGGCAGATTACAAACGTTTTCGACTTTGTTAATAACCATGTGATTAGAAACAAATTTGTGTGAAACTGACAGTGAAATATAACTATCCAGAACAACCAATGAAACAAGGCCACACTGATCCTTTGAGGTTACATTGACTGGCTTTGGCAGTTTTAAACCTCCAACTAGATTCTCTGAACATTGGTTTGTTTGAATGAAGTATATTGATGTTTCTCAGAGAGAATATCTGCATACGTTCACTGGTGTTTTATGTGTAACATTTTATTATTATTGTGGTTTGGTGAAAGGGTTAACAAAGAGGAGGCATCAACGCTCTGCAATGTTAATACATCAGCCAGCGCTGCTAATCTAATCACACACACACACACACACACACGCACACACACACACACACACACACACACACACACACAGTTCCCATGGGGGTTGTCTATAGTTTCAAGTACACACTTCACAGCTAGCTGCTAACCCAGTGGCTAAGAGTTAGCTTAAGAAGTCTACTAATTAAATATTGATACCTTCTGATCGATCCACTTGACACCACCCTGGCACATAAATCACGTGAACCACAATATAGACTCAATATTGATTAATTATAATTGTGAGAATTGACTTTGTGTTTATGTGAATGTACTCACATTATGTGTCACACCCAAAACTCACAGCCACCCCCATGTCTCCCCAATTATACATGCTCTCTCTTTCTCACTCTCATACACACAGACTGACATCCTGTGCACCAGATACATGTATGGACTGCTGAGTTGTTTCACAGGGGAGATGCCTTTGACAATATTGTTGACACTATTATTTCAGTACCCCAGTAAGGCCTGGCAGATCTTAGATAATGAATTATCTAAGGGAAATCCCAAACTCACTGCAATCGGACTGATATGCAATATTATTATTGTATGATACTGTCCAATAATTTCATGTTTATATAGTAAAGGCATGGAACAGCATTTTGCTGAAGTAGTAGCAATATATGGTACATTACATTAGAACATAGCAATAGTGGTTTTACATATAGATTAGGTCCTAAAACAGATTTGGCAGATAATAGCCTATATATAGAATATAGAGTTATTTCTGGTCACCTTGGGGGGTCTAAATAAATTCTACAGGCCTGCATCTCTAGGTTTGTCTCTCTGTGTAACGTCAAGTGTTGCACCCAGGGTTGGTGCTCCTCCTACCCGTTCTACCTCGCTGGTGTACTAACCACCGGCCTACAGCCAGTTAGCGCACCTCAGCCACACACCGGACTTCCATTCACCAATGACTCATTTATTTATTAATTGCACCTGTTATGTTCGTGGGGGTATATGCAGTATATGCATATGCAATATGAATTATGAACATGCATCTGTACGTGGCAGAGAATGTCTTTTTTATGTATGCTTTTAATAATTGTGCCCAGATGCAGCATGCATGCATATTTGTATTACAGTATTTTAATATTTTCAATTAAGATAGATTTCAGCACTGTTTCAGATGAGGCCTTCCCCTAATTAAAGATTGGGATCACAGCAGCCTTGAGAAGCATTCACAAATCATTCATAAATTCACAAATATTGCCTGACCATATAGTGTGGGAGAGACATTCTGTCCCTGTTACCCATGGCAACACAATCGCCTTAGGGCTGATCAATTCGATCAAGGAGAATGCCTACCTGATGCTGTCTACTGCTGTACACCACAAGTGCTGCTATTACATGGAGCAGATAGGGGTTAGGCATCTTGCTCAAGGATGCTTACAGGTAGGCCAACTCTGGGCTGGGAGTCCAACACCTTGACCGCTACTGTTAAGCTTAACAGCAACAGTCACACCTAGCATGTCCTGACACTGCCTGTGGTGTCAGAGGGGACAGTAATACAGAGACAGGCAGTGTGTGTGTATGAGAGAGAGAGAGAGAGAGAGAGAGAGAGAGAGAGAGAGAGAGAGCGCTCGATTGTGGTTTAGAGCCACCAGAACCCCAAATGTCCCCTCCAGCTCACTGTTTATGTTTTTAAACATGAAATGCATGTGGGCTGTATGTGGGAGAGGCAGGGAAGAGGTTAGCTTATCAGCACTACAGTGGGAGGGGTAGAGATGAGCGCGAGCCACTCAGCACTCATGCGTGGGAGGGGCACAGCACGCTGACTTCCACCACAAGGGGAATTCTCGACACAAGTTGAGGAGTGTACCTCATAACGCCACGTTATGTACACAGATCGTTTAGTTAAAGCAGTTTTAAAACAAATAAAAGCTTCTGTGATTAACAAATGTATTCATTGTAAGTCGCTTTGGATAAAAGCGCCTGCTAAATGCTGAAAATGTAAATGTAAATGTAATGACGCAACTTGGATTCTAATCAGGACTGTGGTGCATAATGTGCTCAGTGTAGTGCAAAGCATCTCGCAATACAAAAAAATCTAGAGAATTCCAGGAATGTGGCTAATCCCTTTCCTCAACAGTTTGGAATATGTTGAAATACTTATAGGAAGTATTCAGGCATGATAATATGTCTTCACTGTTCACTTTCCTGGTGTTACTTTTTAAACTGTCCCATATACTACCTGTGACAAAGAAAAGGATTAAAATAATATGATGATAATTCAGAAATTTATTTAAAAAAAAGCAGCATCAACACGGGGAGATATATGAACAATATATACCGATTAGTAAGAAGGTGCTGCATGGATTCTAACCCCACTCGGGTTCTTCCTTCGTGGAGTTGAAAGGTTATCTCCATGTTCACACGGCTTAGCTCAGACGTCCCCCAAACCAAAAGACATGCAGGTTATGTTAACACTACTATGTCCCTGACACTAGAACTACACTGTGGCACTACACTGTGACACTGATCTTATGCAGTTAGAATCAGTCAAACGCAGAGTACAAATTGCCCCTCAGGGACAATAATATGTAACTTAACATATTGGGTTTTCATGGACGTCTCTTTTCTCTCTTCTCTATTCTGGTGACATTCCATCCATGCCAGCTGGAAATCTCCCCTTCTTACACACATACACCCACTGTGACCTGCATGGAGAAAGGTACCCACCATCCCACCTCATTCTCTTTACCACAGCAAAACACACACACCAAGCACAAACTCACAAACAGACCGAAAGACAAACATGCATAAGCCGATCCTTAACATGTCAGACCCCCCTTATTCAACAAGTTATTACATTATAATCTGGAACGATAAATGCTTGTAGAAGTAGGACCAAATGTATTTTTTTTTTAAATGTATACAACCTGTATATAACTACTTTTGTGTTTACATGTGTTAATTTGTGTAACCAGATTCTCACCATACATATCCATCAAATACCCCCCCACACACACACACGCACACACACACTCACACACACGCGCGCGCGCGCGCACACACACACAGGTGCCTCACTGACGGGATGGAGAGTATTTTCAGCGTGCTTTGTATGGCAAACCAATCACGGGCCTGCAAACCGCCTGCAGTGATCACATGCAAAAAAACAACACCAGTGCATGGAAGAGGGGGCAGGAGAAAGAGAAATAGTGGAGAAGACGCGAGGAAATGACATGCCCCTGAACCATAAAGAATGAGGGGAACGAGATATAAAGATGGTTGATCCAGGATTTACTCACGCGAGGTTTCTGACAGATGAAGCAGAGATACGGGAAACTTTCAACGGTAAATCACTGTTCTCGTCCACAAGGAGAAACATCCATCCAGAACAGCTGGCATTGTGATAACAGAGAGGAACTACCCCACAGAAACAGGCTGAACGCGAGAGGGTGTGTTCGCATATGTGCGATCGGGATGTGTGTGTGTGTGTGTGTGTGTGTGTGTGTGTCACAGTGTATATTTGAGTGAGTGAGAGAGAGAGAAAGAGAGAGTGCACCAAGAAAGC
>JAODLI010074431.1:0-13191 GCA_027575585.1 Percopsis omiscomaycus | reverse complement strand
TAGGTTAGTGTGGGTGTAGAGAGCGAGAGAGAGAGAGAGAGAGAGAGAGAGAGAGAGAGAGAGAGAGAGAGAGAATCCAGCTGAGGAATTTTCACTGCTCTGCATTAGTTATGTTTATGTTGCGAATAAACTCGTCAGACACAGTCTGCCTAAATAAACCCGTCGGTGTGAGCATGATCATTGCCATTGCTACAGTCAGGCCAACTGACAGTCCTGCCTGGGCCTGGGACGAGATAATCATAGATGGGCCCCCCCCCCCGCGCCCAGACCTCTCATTTTCCCTTGCTCTTCCTCTCCTCTGCTATTTTTTCCACAAATAGGCCTATTTTAAACTTTTTATTTATTTTAATTATTCCATAATTTAATGAGGGCCCACTTCTGCCCACAACCGACCCGTATGTCTCCCCCTATCGGCGGGCGTGGCTACAGTCCTATTTTTCAGACAATCTGACCCAGTGACAAGCATTTGAAATCGTTATAATAAAATTGCCAGTTCCCAGAACAGAAACGACAGCAGCAACGATATACAGCCACACGGTACAATACAGACTTTAAGGTGGTGCTGGGGTTGGTGGTGGGTGTTAGAAACAATGAAGCAACTCTTGAGATTACTAAAAAGAGCAGAAATTACAATATCTACAGCAGTACAAGGGTATTGGATACCAAAGATGCGATATAGGTAATTTGAAAAAGAGATAATATTTTGGCTGTATTTCTTGTGGAGCACCTCTTTGGGGGTGTTGAAGGGAAGGGAAATGATGGCAAGATGGTGTCATAACTCACCCCACTAGATCTACAGTACTGTGTGTATGTACTGTATGTATATATGTATATATGCATACAGTACAAGGACACACTTGAATGGGAAAGTGTGTCCAAACCTTTGACTGTGTGCGTGCGTGTGTGTGTGTGTAATCCTCCATGCTCTGAAAATCTTTTTGCAGTTTGCTAATCCTACATAATTTACTTCCAATCCTATATTGCCTCTTCTTGTGTTTGTGATTACAGTGTATCCCTTTGCTATCCCCCTCCTTCAGAACACAGCCGTATATTCCGTGTGTATCTCCTAATCTGGCCACTTTAATTCTCCTCCTGTAAAATCCAATGCACACAGCCTGCGAGGATGGGATATGGGATTGCAGAACCCAAGTTATTTGCTGTCATGTTGCACATGTGCATGCATGTGTACACACACACACACACACACACACACACACTCTCTCTCTCCCCTTGTCCCCGTCGCTGGGTGGCTCTTCCTGCTGAAAGCTCCAGTATTTGTTTACTGTCCATATGAGTAGATTTTTCCTCTCCGTCCTGCGCTGCCAAACACAAAAAATAACTCCTGTCACCATGGGATACGGCCACAAAAACAGCGCAATGGGAGGCAGTCATCTGACAGAACAGCTGCTTTCAATTGCAAGTGGCTCCAGGGCTCTTCATTTAGTGTGCGTGTGTGTGTGTGTGTGTGTGTTGTGTGTGCATGGGTGTGTGTGTGTGTGTGTGTGGGAGAGCTGGCCCTAGCCTGCGTCAGCATTGCTCCCCAACTGTTTTTAGTTACTGCTCCACCGGGTTCATGGCTATGGCTAAGATCACAAGCTACACTCAATTCTCTTATCTGCTTATCTCAGAGACGGCTTCATTCAGGGGCTTGAGAAGCTGCCCTCGAATGTTGCTGTTATGGAAGCATTTTACTGGATGTGTCTATGTGAGTGACAGGAATCTATCAGGGTAGATGAGATAAAAACCTGTTTAATATAACCTGTGTTTATAATGTTTTTTTGTTCATAAACTACATATAATCCTCCTGCGAGCTTTAGAGATTGCTTCAAAGATGTACAAAATCTGCAACTATGAACATGAACATTGAGTTTAGAGTGTCTTAATGATCTCAATCAACAGCTGTGCTCCACTGCTCTCTCTACAGGTCGACACGGGAAGGGCGGGACTTTCCCTCGGCAGTTCCAGTTACCCAATCGTGGCAAGGACTATGGTGATGGTAAGAAAACTGTCAGACAGCACAATCACAGATTAAATATGTATTAATCTTAGACCCTGTGTAATGACCCAGACACCCAAAAACACAACACACAATTCTGCAGACGTGTAGTTGATAGAAACCCATGCAGAACCAATCAGTTAATAAACACATTTTTCGAATGGACTTTTTTTGTGTAAATATGTGCTTTCCTTGGAAGAACTTGCTGTTCTAGCCAGCTGCTATTAGTTGCTTACTCAGAGGCTAACCTTGGCTTGCAGTGATTTACATTTCCCCTGCGCGCCACTCTGACTTGTATAAAACACAGCAAGCCACTTCCTGTCTGAGAGGAAGTGGAGTGGAATGGCAACCTGCTCTCCGCTGTAGCCTGCCTGTAGTCTCAACCAAGGCCTCTCTCACTCACTCACTCACTCACTCACTCACTCACTCACTCACTCATATTACATGGTCTAATAATGCATTTTGTAAAACTGAAAAAAGGTAGTGTGAATATTTACAGTAATACCTGTGTCTTTTGTGTACTACATAAATAGTTAACTTAACGTTAAGTTAAGTGATTTAGCAGATGCTTTTATCCAAAGCGACATACAATTACATGCTGCTATTACATGGAGCATGTAGGGGTTAGGCATCTTGCTCAAGGATGCTTACAGGTAGGCCACCTCTGGGGCTTGAACTCACAACCTTCTGGCTGGGAGTCCAACACCTAGACCACTATGCCTATTCCTGCCCCTGTACGTGTAGTAGTAGTATATGTTTTGTTTCATATTAATATTGTGTTTTTTACATTTTATACCTTCTTGCATTATATTTTTTTTGACGTACCCCCCCCCCCCCAGATGTTATTAAAGTTACTTATAGTCTCTCACATGTGTCGTCAGGCCGTAGGACCTTCCCGCGAAGCTTTATGCCTCAGGAGAACCTCTTCCAGCTGGTTCCCTCCAGTCGTACACGGAGCTACAATGGAGACAATACCATGCAGTACAATGACATACGAAAGCTGAGCCGGGCCACCGACAAGAGCTGCCCTCGCAGTACGCCCAAGTGTGAGTTCCACCTCTGAAGACGAATGCACGGTTCCCGGCTAGACATTTAGCCCAGTTTTGCCTGGATTTGAAGGAATATGCTTAATCTATAAGTGATCCTGAAATTGAAGTAAATTAGTCTCTAAAAGCACGTAAACATAATCCATGGTCTACCCAAAATTCCAATGTACTAGATCTGTAAGTGCCAGCAGACAGTTAATCTATTAGAATGGGAAAGTCAACGTGAGAGCCCTTTTTATACAAAGAGACAAGACAGTAAGCAGTTAAAATACCATACTGCAAGCAAAATTCCCCTCCTGTCCTATCCTGACCTGTGTGTCACATCACAGACAGACTAATCTTTTCCAGGCTTGTTGAATCTATGAATTTTGACTCCTAGTAATGGTCTTTTTTTATGTCGTTATTTTATTTTTATTTTTTTAAATGAAGCAAAAGCTCAAGTCAAGCCCTATAGTTGACATACTCAACCGTCATTAACTATGTGAACTTCAAAACATCTCAAGCCACATTCGCGTCAGTTTGATGCAGTTGTTTGGATTTTCCCCATTTAATAGTGAGACAGTCCGCGGTGGTAATAAGCCATGACCCTGTGGTGGATTTGATGTCTGGTCTTGGTTAGTGTGTGAGTTACAGCAGGCTTTGGCTGAGGCCTTTCGACGCCCGCTTAGAGTTTAGCGTCTACCATTAATTTGTATAATACGGTGGGTTTCTCACATTCTGTGGGCTTAGTAACAAGATAGTATTGAGTTTTTTTATTTAATGTTTAGCATTTTTGCCTTCCACAGCACCCCGGGCGCCAGTGAACTGGCAACAAGGAAAGCTTCTGGGCCGTGGTGCATTCGGAGAGGTCTACCTCTGCTACGATGCCGACGCTGGCCGTGAGCTGGCCGCCAAGCAGGTTCCCTTCGACCCTGACTGTCAACAAACTAGCAAGGTGAGGACAAAAGGTGTATTATTGTAGGACTTAAAGCTAGCTGGTACTGGTAATGATGTATTTTATGTATTGGGAAATAACATAAAGTGGTTCTATACTGCTGTTTTAACTAATAACACAAAAGATATTGTATTGTTCTTGTCCATATTGAATACATCAGTTAAACATTCACAGTGTACCTATGGTCAAGAATAGTTGATTTGCACAAAGCTGGGAAAGGGTTACAAAGTAATCTCAAAGAGTTTACCTATTCATCAGTCCACAGTTAGACAAAGTGTCTATAAATGGAGATAATTAAGTACTGTGGCTAGTCTTCCCTAGAAGTGGCTGCCCAGCCAAGATGCCGCACAACGCAGAATACCATAGAGAAGAACCATAGAGTGACAGCTAAAGGCTCAAAGGAACTGGTTATCATCTCTGTTCATGAGTCTACCATACACAAAACAGACATGGAGTCCATGGCAGGACTCCACAAAGGAAGGTGCTGCTTTCCAAAAAAAACATTCCTGTGCACCTGAAGTTTGCCAAAGAGCACCTTGACACTATAAAGCTACTGGGAAACTAAGGTTGAATTGATAGGGAAGAACACGCAGCACCACTATGGCGTAAAAAGGGCGCTGCATACCAACATGAAATCCCAACTAGGAAATTCAGTGGACGGAGCATCATCATCATTTAGGGCTGCTTTGCTGCCTCGAACCAGGACAGCTTGCCATCATCGAGGGGAAAATGAATTTCCAAGTAACAATGAATTCTATAGCATAATGTCAGGGTGGCTGTATCACATCACAACTTTTTTTTTTTAAACTTATTTTTTACATTTAGTAAGATTCTATCTCTGTTTCTTTCTGTTTAGGAGGTGAATGCACTGGAGTGTGAGATTCAGCTCTTAAAGAATCTGCACCACGAACGTATTGTCCAGTACTACGGCTGTCTGCGAGACCTGGAACAAAGAAAACTTACCATCTTTGTTGAGTTTATGCCTGGGGTGGGTATTGGGCAGGGCTTTTTGAATTATTTTGGGTTTTAGAGTCACGTTGTATTACCATACCCTGACTACATCTCAGGTTTGATTGAGTAAATTGCTTTAACGAGTAACCGAGTATTGATGTGTGGAAGAGAACCGTCTAGATTGGACAAGTTGGGGAGCAGAGTGAGTGTTAAACTTTCAGGATAAATAGCCAACGAAATCCCCCGCATACCGCAGCTGTTAAAGCCGACATTGAAATATCACTCTCTAACAAACAAACTCAGTTGTTGATGTCATCCTGCCCGCACAGTTTATGAGATTATTTTTTCATGAAAATATGTCCGAATTAGCTGCTGTCGCCTTTTGCCCCGAATCCTGTACCTTTTATTTTCAGTTTTTTTTTTCTCTTGAGTGGCATTAAATGTCTTAGTCATACATTGTCTGGAAAATGGAAATGTTTATATTTCACTGTGAGGTTTCTGGCAAGGCAAACGGGGTTGGACAGGTTCCCAAGCCGACGAGCCAAGTCCCTGTTTCCCTGAGGCTTGCTGTGCCCTGGGCATAGCCGCGATAAGCGATAAGGCTATAACGTCCAGAGTTGTCCCAGCTATCCCCGTTAAAAACTGAGCTGTCTTGTTGACAACTGGAGGTGTGGAATAGGAGAGCTATTGCCGAGAAATACATTTAAATTTGAGGCAGCGACCAGAACGTGAGGTTTTGTAGATAATATCTTTGCTCTTACAGCTATCTCAAGAATAACCTTGCTTTAAAAATTTGAATGTGTTTATTTCTTTAAAGTGCATTATCACCAGTAAAAAGTCTCAATGCACATACAGTAAAACAGAATTACACAACAAAATCAACGGACTCACAATACATGCACTAAAAGACTGGATACTCATTTAAAGACAATTATAATGAAAGAGATGTGCAATTACATACAAGACTAATGGAATACATAAAACATTTGCTAAAACCAATATCAAAACTTTTTTTTGCAAAAAAGTACTGACCGGGAGTATGCGATGTTTAGATGTTTACAAACATTTACAAAATATGTATATTTATATACAACGTATTAAAGTATATAAAGTAGTCTGTGTTGTATAATCCATCACTCTTTCACTCAACCATTTTGTTTAGTGACAAATATTACTCATAACTATACTGAATTCAGTGTGTTAACTGTGAATATCAACACAACATTTGTGAGTATGTAAGTAGGCGGTCATAAAATGAAGTATTATAAATACATTAGCCCTCCTGTTTGACTCGCTCTCTCTCTTTCTCCAGGGTTCCATTAAAGACCAGCTAAAAGCCTATGGGGCTCTGACAGAGAAGGTGACGAGAAGATATACCAGGCAAATACTCCAAGGAGTTTTCTACCTGCACAGCAACATGATTGTACACAGAGACATTAAAGGTATCTCTTCAATTCACCAAAATAGTATAAAAAAAACAGACTGCTTCTCAGTAGTAAGTGGAAGACATGATGATGCAATTTTTTTTATTGTTAAAGCGACGCCATTTGTGTTTTTGTGTTTTGTGTTTGAAAAACATTCTCCCGCCTCGTGCTGAATTGCCGGCATTCCTTTCTACTCCTCCCGCTACAGCGCTGCTAGGCTCAAACCATTTTCTACCACTGCTCCTACACAGCTGTGTATTTAAACATAAACAATTAGGTAGGAAGGTAATTTGGGGTTCTGGGGGCAGTATAATGCAATCAAGGAGTGTACATTTAAAAAGCGTAACAAGATGCACTATACTTTAAAACAAGATGACCTTGAGCAAATATCAGACCACCTGCATAGCTCCACCCAACTTCAACATAGTACAGAGAAATACACAAAGACTTTTATGAATAGATTACTCATTTGGAATGAAATGTTAGAGTGATTCTCTGTGGATGTATGTACTTGAGACCCTAAAGTACATACTTTTTGCTGTTGAAATCTCATATTTGCCATGGGGTGGAATGGTTTTGTTTTGGCTACGTTGGAACTCTGCTGCATTTAGTCACAGCCGGAAAGAAAATATACCTTCTGGTGTGGTGTAGAGATGGTAGACTCCCTAAAATACTGTGTGGGTGGGATTTTTCCACCCACTTAGAAATGCTCTTTATGCAGTGTACAATATATGTGCATATGTAGTGTATACATTAAAAGGACTGCGAGCCCAAATTATATTTGGATAGCACTTGGCTCCAGTCCCTTGACATTAGGTCATAAACTTTCTGTGAGACGTTGGACTGTGAATGAAATGCGTCCAAGCCAAAAAAAATCTAAAATGCCATTAAAGTGATTAATTGGCATGCATCACATTCCCACAACAAATGGAGAGAGTCCCTCTACTTTGGAAATGAGTTGAAATAAGGGGTTCAGGAAAAGGGATTCAAGTTTGAAATCTTGTCTTGAGTTTCTTCCCCTCCTTTCTCTTTTCCCCCCTTTTTCATTGGGTGTGGATAGTGGTGTATTAGTCACTAATCAAACAAATGTCTAAAAGGAAGGGACAGACAGGTCTACATGGCTATGGAAAAAATGTGGAAAAATTTGACTTTCTATAGAGTTTTTATCTTTACAAAATCACTTTTTTTTGTACATAAACATAATGTACTTTTAAATAGCATGGAGCTATCTTAGAGCTGTAAGCACCCCCTGGTTTGCATCAGCAGTGCGGTTTGTTGACTGAAGCACAGCTTTTCTTGGCTCTTATGAGTTGAGAAAATACCAACCATGATTTAAACTCCTGGTTAACTGTGTTTATCACCATCCACCAGGTGCTAACATCCTGAGAGACTCCTCAGGGAATATAAAGCTGGGGGACTTTGGAGCCAGCAAACGGATCCAGACAATCTGCATGTCTGGCACTGGGATTAAGTCTGTCATTGGCACCCCCTACTGGATGAGCCCAGAAGTCATCAATGGAGAGGGTTATGGTCGGAAAGCTGATGTTTGGTAAGATATTTTGTCATATTTACTGTATATGGGATTATGATGATTGATGAATGATTTTATGCCAATGCCTCTTTTGATAATAGATATTTATTTATATTCATATCACTATTTTTTTTATATAAATATAGTTGCTTTCTGTTGTTTGCCCAAATCTACTGTAAATCAGATAAATGTGAGTTGGAACGTTTGCCTTCTCTCAGGAGTGTTGCCTGTACTGTTGTGGAGATGCTGACTCAGAAACCCCCGTGGGCAGAATATGAGGCCATGGCAGCCATCTTTAAGATCGCCACCCAGCCCACCAAGCCGATACTTCCCGAGGCGGTGTCGGACGCTTGCAGAGACTTACTGCGACAAGTGTTTGTCGAGGAGAAGTGGCGGCCCACTGCCGAAGTTTTACTCAGCCACCCTTTCGTCCAGGGGGGCTTCTGAGGTGCCCGGACCTCCACCACCACCACCACCACACTCCACTCCACTGGTGCCCCCAACCACCCCCAGCGCCCCTGTTGCTCCAGGGTACTGTAACCATCCAGCAAATTCCTACCCCGCCAGCTATCACTACCTGCCTGCCTTGCCAAGACTGTGAGCCCCTGCCCCCCTGCTTCTCGCCCTTAAAAGCTTGACTGTGGTTCTTCATAATGGGGAGGTCGGGTTGACTGTTGACTGGACCTCCATTTTCGCCAAGGCACCAGATATTCCCACGAGCAGGGACAGTCCAGCAAGCACTTAGCAGCCTAGCTAGTGCGAGACTGTGGTCTTGTGGGATTTGAGCAAAGCGAAACAAGCTAGAGAATGTAGAGTCCCACTGTTGTTCCAGGTGCATTCTGGATCCTGCTATACGCTCATTTTATGCCACAGAATTGTCTCAAATTGTCTCCGTCGCACACTTTGAAATTGTGATAGCAAGGTAGGTTCATTGTTTGGCTGCAGTTTGAATGTAACAGTACTGTAAATTACTCATAAGTCTGAGTTGGCTATGAGTGATATTACACTATTTTTATAGCATCTGGATTTTCACCTATGTTGAGAAAAAAATAAGTATTTTGATAACGCCTTACAATAAGAATTTGTAAGTGAGGATGTCCAATTTTCACAATTCGTAGGGTTGCCATTACCCAAGATTAGCACTCAGAAAACAATGGATTTTAATAAGAACATTAATTGCACTTTTTTTATATTACATTGAGAAATTTTCAACTTGCAGGATAATCACGAAAATAGATATTTTTCTATTTGATGTTTTTTTTCTTCTTTTGTATAATTTCATAACTAAGATTGTGTCATTTGTCAGATATAAAAAGAATACCAAACCTTTGCATTAGTGTACAATGTCTTTAAGCAATATCAGCCCTAATGTCCTTAAAATGGTCCTTCAAATGCCATGTTAAGGTCTAATATTAGCCCTATTCTATGAGGGAGGCAGTCAAACGGATTTTAAATTAGAAGGCTTAAGAGACATATAACTTTAATTAATTAACTTAATTAGGTGTGAATTATGTTTCATTTATTTTCATTTCTTCCCAGCTCTTGGCCTACAGCCTTTGCTGGCAGCTTTTTGCAAAGCAAATTTCACACACCAAATGTATCGACTTTGTAATGTTTTGCTTTAAGCAGTACCTTGAACTGTTAAATTGAAGGATATGTCCCATTGCTTCACCGTGAATCGAATCACCCCATTGCCTTTATTTGGTTTTGCTGTCTACACTATACTGTACATTTCTTTCTCAGTGACTCAAGAGCATGTTTTGCCTTTCATGCGAGGTGAAAAATATTTAAAATGATTGCCAAAGGGTCACGTTGCAACGCCATAACCAAATGCTGTATCTAACAGTGTTATTAGATTATATTAGATGACACATTAATGATCCCCAATGGATAATTTAAGAAGATGGTGGGTTGATTGGTAAGATATAATACTGTGGCACTTAAAGGTGTGATCAAATATATTTTTTTCAGTGCCTTATCTGATCTGCTTGTAAACACAAAGTGGAACAGATTTTCAGTAAATGGCACACAGCTTTGCTGAAGATATTTTATATTAAAAATGATTGTACTGTAAATAACTATTGTTCTGCACTTTTTAAATAAATTTTTACATTATATACAAATATTTTGAATGCAATGACTATGTTAAACAGTAGCTTGTACTGACTGTACAGGTGTATGGGTGTCTCTTTAAGAGCTGATAGCCTGTATGAAAAAGTTAGGCTTTCGATTGGGGCAGAGAAGTTATTGTGTCTTAATGACAAAGCCTTGAACCATTAAATGTATCAAACTATTGAATTTTTGTACATTTAACTTAATAAATGAAAGTCTTGAAGATACCGTTTTAAGTTTTATTTATTAAGGATTTAGGATTGCCATTTTAGTTAATTGTTCTAATTTGATTTAAAAAAAATGTCTGAAAATATTCAATATATTATTGTATATTATACACAATAATATATAACAAAAAAAATTTGTTTCTGTAATAAATGGTCTGCCTATTCAATTGACAATGTACCATTATAAATAATTCAAATTTAATTATAATTGAATCTATAATTGAATCATTTGAATCACCTGAAAATTCCCTGAATAGTATCTCAGTACTAAGCACCTCTACTCTCTTCTTTCCCTACAGCGCTCATATCTTATCAAACCCTCCATAGCCACATGCACTTTGAGGCACAGTTTCACTAAATATTAAGATGGGGAGGAAATCTGGGGTTCTGTAGGAACTCTTGTGCAATCGTGGCGTGTACCTTTGACCTGTTGAATTTATGTGATTACATTAAAAAGGTGTTGTGGTGCTTTGTTAAACTAAACCTAAGCAAAGTATTAAAATGATGACTAATGTTTTTGTCAGACATGAATTTAGTGCGTCCTTGGTCGTGAGCCTTGCAGTAATAAATTGATCCAGCTGGAATAACACAGGATCAGGACACACCTGGGCATATACAGGCTGTTAACATTGACATAGCTGCCACATGACTTTTCCCACAATTCAGTGGTCAGCAAAAGGGGAAGTAGCTGGCCTCCTACCCAGGATGCAGCTTGGCATAGTGTTGTTATCAGGGACTACTTTGTGTGTGTGTCATATAGTAACCTCCATCATGAAGAAAGGCGTTAGGACACCTGTGACAAGATGAAGGTTCACTCTTGCATTGTCATAAGAAGGATCTCTGTTACGTAACCCACCAATATGATGATGACATCACATATATTACCTCTCTTCATACCGAATGATTAGAGATATCTGTAATTATATTTTGACTAGTCAAAATCATATTTTTTTATATTGTTTTCCCTCAGTATTCAGGAAATGTAAGGTTTTAACAGAGGAACGATACAGTCCTGCTGGAATTCCTTAATTCAGAAATAAGCAATCATATTATTCAATGCTATAATACTATTACAATGCTATCAAATTGTTAGGACCCCCCCCCCCAACCCTAACCCTTTACAATTAGGTAACTTAGCTTTTATCCAAAGTGGGAGACAAACACCCACTATGCCATCATTTAACTTTAAAGATATCACCAGATAATTTCATGATTTTGAACAATTCAGTAATTATTAGGCTTATATATTTAATCGGAACATTTATGCAGTAATGTAACCTTCAACTGTATAGTTTCACTCCACGTGTACACACCATGCCTCCTAGTGTTGAAAATGTGTAATTGACGCTAAACTCAGGGATGTGTCTCACATTGTGTCATTTCTTTAAGTCTTTTTATTAGGTTTTGCAGGTTTTTTTCAACATAATCATATGCATCCCCTCCCTCCCCCTATGAAAACCGGGCTATTGATACGTTTATATTGTTCATTATGTATATATAATATATGATAATGTCTCTTGAAAAGGAGTGGTTGTATTATTATCAACACACATTTTGCATCCAGGGTCCTGACGTCAAGTCAAACATTTCTGGATGTCCAGTTTGATCATTTAAATTTTTATATCCTCATTTTAAAACTAGAATATAATGTTTTACCACCATCCTGGTGGCACAGGGTCAGCAGGGGGGCTGGAATTGCCATAGAAACCTCTGGGTTTGTTAGATAGAAAAAGGGTCGTGCTTTCCTGGAATGTTTGAGGAGTCATGTTACACTGTCTTAGTTATCTTCTTAGAGAGAGAGAGAGCAAAGGCAGTGATAGAGTGAGTTGTCACAATCTTTCTTCTTCTGTAAAGGGGGGTCAGTCCACTTTACTCAATATATAAATTATATAAACAAAAACACCCTGGAGTCATTTTCAAACATGACAATTTGTAGCCTTATTATTTTAAAATGGCATAGGCAACCCTGGCTTGGAATCACATATATTCCCATCAGTAGGGTAGGCAGAAATCACAGTGTGGGTGGGCACAGAGAAAATCAGGTGGGCCCGGTTCTCCCCTTCTTAATAGATTCTGTAACATATGTTAACCAAAATAGGCCATTACAACTATTATTGCCTGAATGCACCACCGTTTAATCACACAAGCCTTATTACAGGCACCAAGACGAACATTAACAGCCTCCCTTAGCCTGGCACGACGACCACACACACACACACACACACACACACACACACACACACAATAGCATCATTAATCAAGCGTATAGAGGTACATTGTTAACTGCACTGAATGATTGATCCAGCAAAAATTAAAGCCTTCTGATTGGGTGGGCTAGTGTCAAGTGGGTGGGTGTTATCTAGTCAACCTAGATAACAGTGCAATCAGCTTAATCTATAGAATTTTTAAGGCTACTTACAGACTTAGAAGACAAACAGCTCAACTGGCATTCAGAGTACTGACTTTCAAGTGGCTTCTTGTACCTGCTAAAATACTGAACAACCTATTTAGGCCCCACATTCTTCTAATCAAGCTAGTTTCAGAGCTAAGCTTATTGGACCTGGGTTTCAGGTCATTAGGGCAGGCTAATGGCTTCACTTAGCAAAGCAATATTTACCTAATTAACAAGCAAGTTAACCTAGATAACCTAGATTAAGATGACTGCAGTCAGTTTAATCTATAGAATAATAAAGGCTACTTACAGGCTCAACTTGCAGTCTATGCTTCCGACTAACAAGTGAAGGCAGCATTCGGAGGTGGGAAAGTCTATGGTTCAAGCTGGTATGAAGCAATGGGCAACAATCGAATCTTAAAAATGAAGCCAATACGGAAGTGCCAAAACTTGCAGTTCGTCGAATGGCCACTTGAGGCTGGCTCCAAAAGCAAGTCAATCCCAAGCGGCAACCTCCTGTGCTTAAAAATGAGACCAATACGGAAGTGCCAAAACTTGCAGTTCATCGAATGGCCACT
>JAODLI010074430.1:0-13192 GCA_027575585.1 Percopsis omiscomaycus | reverse complement strand
TATGTATGTATGTGTATGTATGTATGTATGTATGTATGTATGTATGTGTGTGTGTATATGTGTATATATATATAAGTATGTGTATATATATGTATGTGTGTGTGTATGTATATATATATATATATGTAAGTATGTGTATATATGTATGTATAATGTGGGTGTGGTTTAGCCCTGTCTGTGTGTGGGAGGGAATGTTTGGAGGTGTGGTTCACAGGACTAGGGGACAGGTGTGGGTAATCATTAATCACCTGTCTCCCTTTTTAAGCTAGGAGTGTGCTCGAGGGGGAACGCAAGTATACGTGGAACCTGGCGGAACGAGAGCAGGCAGTAGTTAAGTCCTGCATCAGCACTATAATATTCCAGGCAGTGTTTAAGTCCTGTGTAATTCCTATCCTGTGGAATAAAACTGTGTAGAGCACGGATAAAAACTCTTCCCAGGAAATACATTTCCTATTAGTTTAGAACTGCTATTTTGAAAAACAGCAATGTATTCCCACCATTTTCTCTTCCATTTTCTAATTTGAATTCAACTGAATTCACATTCAATGCCTGATTTCTTAGTGTTTCACTAAGTATATAAATCAGGTGTGAAGTCTTGCAAGCATCTCTGTTGTGCTGAGTTGGTCCTGTTATGTTGGGCTTGTGAAAAGTGTTTGCTTTAGATATGGCAAAATAGGTATTGCTAAGCACTCTTATTCTTTATCTTCTTATAAAGCTGATATGCCAAGATAAATAAACATCATCAAAAACTACTATACACAATGCATTATGCACACGTTTCAGTATCTTATATAATAATTTAGTGCAGGTCAGTATTAAATTAATTAATTAACATATCACTTATTCATATAATTCTTATTTCACTCTGGCAGCTAATAGAAGCTCTGAAAAAAACATCTATTCTCTTTGTATAATATCAGGGAAGAGGACAAGGGGAGCAGAGTTGGGCATAGTTTTAGTTTTTTTTTCTTCTCAATCACAAATAAGATCTCATCAATTTGTCATCAATCTGGGGATGTTAGTTTCCCCCACCCTCCCGCCTAGTGAAACGCCCCATACCTCAAAGGTTTCTGGCAGCCATTGGACATCAGTAATTGGTGCTTTGTGGCTGTTCTCTATGGCAGAGACAGCACAGTAGCGAACCACAGGGGTCTTGTTCTTTTTCTTTTCAAAGTCCTTTCAAAGGGGGGCAGACACACAGCGTTTGGTAAAGCACAGCACTGACACATGGAAACACATACTGGAAACACATTTAATAGCCACCCACAATGCAACCTAAAATAGTCCTAAAGTTTACTGTGGATCAAAAGTAAAATTGAACAGTGTGGTGTGTAAAAGGTGATTTTTAACACAATAACCACAATGCAGTAAGTAGCAGCTGTAGCATCATGCCTGGAGGTAGAAGTTCTGCAATAGCCATAAGCTTGGTACCATCATGGCCATATAGATACAGTACATGTGGTACAAAGTAGTAGCTGTACAAAGTAACAGCTGAACAACAGATCAACTAGACATTTATTTCCAGTTAAATCATAAGAACTTGTATATCATAGCACAGGCAGTCCTAACTTAGTGCTTCTCACTGAAGCTAGTAGGCCTACACCTCATTGACAGCACAAACCAGGCCCCCTGGACAGGCTTAAGGCTTGGTTCCTGCTTGCTGTGTTGGTTAACACTGGTACTGCCGTAGAATTATTTGCCTAAAGAGCCTATTTCCCTCTGATGGCCCATAAAAAACACGCATCTGTAATAACAATATAAACATTCCTGGAATGCAGAACCAGTTCAAAAAGGATTCTTTATATTATCATTGAATGGTCAATGTTTTTTTTCTTTTGAATAATATAGAGCCCAGGAAAGCTCTTTTCCCCCTCTGTGATGTCATCACAGGACATGAGGACGCTCTGGGTTGGTCCCATGACACCATTGTCCAAACACGCAGCAGTCTGGACAAGTACTCTCCGGTCGTATGTGCTGGGTGAGCAGTTTCTATTGACACGATTGGCTGCCATTTTGATATGCCATATCCATATCTTTTAATAGATCCATGATGCAAATACACTGAGGCAGGTTATTGGATACTTACAAAGAGTTCAACATCAACGGATATCTTCTTGGCACTGGCGTTCTGTGTACCCTGCAGATGCTCAACGTGGGCAGAAATGTCCCATAATACAACCTGAGTGATGTGATTAGTCGATTATTGAGGGTGGGTGGCAAAGTGATGAGCATGATTGCATTTGATGGCACGAAATCATGCCTAATCATTTGTGCCTAATCATTCGTTAGGGACAAAATTATTTCCTGTTGCTAAATGCAACCATGTCTATCAATTCAAAAGCAATACATGTAAAATAACCACCAGTAAAAACAGTGGAAGCTAATTGTAACACCTTCACGCATGTTTGTGTTCGCGCCTACTCTGATCACCACACAAACATTACACTAATAGCAGAGGGCATGAATGCAAACAGAATAATAAAGAATTATATATATTTTTCTTATCACACAGCCTTTAAATGGAAACTGGAGAGACATACAGTTAAGGAAATCGATATTTGAGACAGTCATGTAGAACAGAGTAAATGAAAAGATCCTGAAATACAAATACCCTGCCTCTGAATCTCTGTGTGTAATAGATAAACAGATAGGTAGATAGGCAGGCAGAGATACAGAGAGTAAATGTCAGCACCTGGCCATTTATGCAACCGCCAACGATAATATTCGGATCAGAGGGGCAGAATTCAAAGGCAAACACGTCCTCTGGGCACTCGAGCAGCAACTGTGAACAAGGGAGAGAGAGGAAAAAAAAATTCATACCCAGGTCAGAGCATTATATTTCAAAGTGGAGACTTCAATGTGTTGGGTCTGTGCCATCCCAAGTATTTATTTATTCAAGACTTTCCACACAGCTTCTAATCCGCAAATCCAAGCACTTACGGTAGGATTCTATTTCACTAACCGCAAGGACCATGGAAAAGACAGATTTTATAACAAAACACACTTTTTTTTTATGCTATTGTGCTGAATTATGCTGGCGTTAGCTGAAAAAGTTAAAAGTTAAGCACTTTAAGGTACACTCCAAGCAGTGGCCTTGATTGAGAGAACAGACCTAATGGGCCCTATTTTAACGATCTAAACGCATGGTCTAAAGCTCATGGCGCAAGTGCATTTATAGCATGTCCAAATCCACTTTTGCTAGATTAACGACAGAAAAAATGGTTGCAGCGACAGGCACATGGTTTAAAATAGCTGTACTTAGTGTTTTGGGCATAACATGCAATAAACCAATCAGTGTCATCTCCCATTCCCTTGGCGGATTGCTATTTAAACCATTTGTTATTAAATATTCTGTCGAAAATATGTGAGATGTTAAATGCCTACCTGTGGGTTGTTGGGTTCAGAGAAGCTCCAGAAGATAATGTAGGATGGATTGAGGTACAGATCAGTGGCGTAGTCAATCCGCTCTTCAACATACAGCCTCTCTGTCATGGCCACCCCTATCACACCTTCCAGCACCAACCACATATGACACAGTTGGTGCATAGATTTTAGAATCATTGTGAAAATCATAAGAACACATAGGAATACCTTAATTCATACCCCCTCATAAATAATTGTACTTACTGTTTATGAATAACATTGTTATTGCTAAATGACTAGATAGTCACGTGATACAGATAGCATTATTTTTCAATGAGGCAGGAAAGAAAAAAAAACACCAACATTAACAATGGTTAGAAATATAATTAAATATAATGTTTCAAGCCCAATTTCTACCCCAAGCGCTGTTTTTGGTTTAAACACATACATTAGCAAATGAAAGTGGTGTCATATTATTCTGTTGGTCTCATTGGGGCATGGTAAGACCAATTCAATACAATATCAATTAAAGGTTAATATTTTACCATTGTGCAGCAATACAACATATAATAGTGACCTTTGATGGCGGGATGCCAGCTGATACAGCTGATGGTCTTCTTCTTGCTGTAGTGCAGGCCCACAAAGCACCAGTGTTCCTGCAGGCTAGTGCTGGCCTTGTTCTCTGAGCCATTGTCCTCGTTCTGGGCAGTCCATTCCTTAGATGTTATGTCCAAAATGTCATTCAGCTGGATGGCTATCTCAAACCTACCAAGACCAGTTATATAGATTTGGTGGGTTATATAGATTTGAATTTAAATATTAAATAGTAATCTAATGCACATTTTCCGGAAGAGGGTAACAACAGCATTAAAAAGATAAGGCCATCTGTTTTTTGTGTTTGTTTGTTATATTGTCTACATAACGAACCATAACCTACGACCAAAACTTTCAGATGAAAAAAAGAGCTAAAGCGATTACGTTTTCAAGGCACACAGTAAAGTTGATCGCAAAGTGATGGTATAAAGATGTTTCAGTATGAGCTACTGTACCTGTTTTAACAGAATGATAATTCTGATTTTGCTGACAAAAGCAGATTCTGTGACTTTCAATTTTGGACAACAATGCAGTTCTAACAGCTATATGTAGTATTGTCTACACTGACAGTGCTTGTCAATAAGGAGAAAAACATGGTCAGGTTTCATAGGTGAAGTTGACTGAATATAAAAACAAACATCCTTTTAGAATCACATAATAAAAAGAATAGACTGTAATAAAAATGCATTTAACGATGCAGTTCTGCATCCTCAAGTTCCCTGTGACTATCTTGATCCCCATCGGGCTTAAATAATAGATAAGTGGAAGTTCATTGAGGCTTTTGTTGTGATGCTTGAGTTTGGATTGGCTTTCAGTCACTCTATACATTAAAATATTTCCCCTAAGAGGCCGAGAGCGGTCCACATCCATCAATGAAATGTACCCTTTTACCTGGAGGCCACAGAGTTGTCGAAATTCTTCAGAGCCTGAGGTTGCAGTATGTTTTTATTTTCTTCCGGGCTAAACTCTCTTGGTTTATACTGCGTCGACATATCCTTAGGATATTTCCTGTAATGATAATGTTACTACAGGACAGTGGGTTTTTTTTGTCTTTAGGGTGTTAAATAAAATAGGAAGAAAAAAATATATTTTTGAAACACTAACACAACTAATAAAACTCTATAACGCACAATTTAAAGACATGAAAATAGATGGAGGGGGGAAATAAAATACATGTACCGGTACAAAATAAATGACCCATTTTGGGAGCGCTTCCTTGCAAGCCTACCACCGTGTCATGGTGCTGGACGTCCTGAGTGAAACAGCGGCCTGAATCCCACGTTGCCTTTCCGCCCGCTTGATGGTGGGCTTGTTTTCTTCATAGGGAGCGAACTTGATGTAGCTGTCCTTAGGGGTCCAGTCGCTAAAGCTCACTGGCTTCCCAAAGTGCCGCCGCAGCCGGGAGACCACGTACCGTAGCTGATGGACATGGGAAGGAAGACACAGGCGTTATGTCAAATGTGAAAGGAGGGAGTGAAGGGGGTTACAGGCCAACACAGGGAGAGAAGAGCTCTGTCGCACCTTCTGTCGGGACTTCTGGACAGATTCATCCAGTATCTCCCCTTCACTGCCCAGGGACACCCAAGGCCTGGGCTCTGGAGTCAGAACAAACTGCTCGTTGCCAGTGTCTGACTCTGCCTCGGCCTCTCTCTGTACGGGCTGTGGGACAGGATAATATAGATATGACACTTTTCCACTGCATAGTACCCTACCGGTCTCGAATGAGACTCACTTTTGGAAGGCAACCAAGAAGCCTACTTTGTTTTCCACTGCAGATAGTAGGCCTACCCTGGCCTACGCCGCTGTTCAAACCACTCCTGCCGTTTTGGTCCTTTATAGATCTGTAGTCACTTTTGAGTTTTATTTTAAACTTTTCCCTACACTGTTGGAATGTCCTTCGGTAGTCATGTGCGGGCAACACTTCATAGACTTGTTGGTAGACATTCTCGTTATGCAAATTGCTCCATTCAGCTATCGCTGGATCCTTTTGTCGGCAACTAAATAGAGGATGTAGGCTACATATGTAGGCTACTTCCTCAAGCGATAATAGTTTTGCGGGTTGTAATTTAATAAAAGGTGAACAAAATATGCTACCTTGCAGTATGTCCCGTGCAGAGGTCCCGTTAACCGAATATTTTCCGTCATTGACTGACTTTTTCTAACAGACGGAAAAATCTAAAGGCCGTAACTTTAAGTAGGCCTAATTCACCCCCTGTCCAGTGGGTGGCGAGTGTAAATTATTATATATATTATAATTTAATATATATTTTATTTAATGCTAAATGCATTTTACTATGGAGGCCCAAAGCTGCCAAAATTAAAAATACATGTATACATTAAAAAGTGCTCAATAAATAAATAAATATCCTTTTAAATGCACCAAAAAATAAATGTAGGCATTAATTAAATTATACCATGCAACATAAATGTATATGTCTCTTTTCATTAGCTTCTTTATTTATTCACTTCTAATTAATTACCTTATTTATTTTCCTTTATCATTTTCAATTTTATTTATTCATTTGTTTTATTTATGTGTTTGTTTTAATAACTTTGTCTATTGTATTTTTTCTTTGCATTTTTTTTTACCATATTTATTTCCCAAACATATTTGTCCTTTATACATTTCTGTATGCATTTCTGCCTCATTATGCAAATGAGGAGGGCTGCCTATTGGTCGACATGATGCTAAGACATTACAGATCTATTGTACTAGTCTGCTCATACACAACTGGCCCAGCCTTCCAGGTGAGAAGCTACCGAGCGAGCAACAGAGAACTATCGTTTTTCTACCAAACTACTTCTGTTAGCAATGGATGTAAACTGGGGAACAATCACTATGTTGTTGATTGTCATATTCTTTAACCAATCAGATTTTGAGTTTTCGAAGTTGGGCGTATTCTTTGACAAGCCTGAGCCTTCTAGCTTGCCTAGCCGCCCACATCATTTTTTTGTGTGGCATTTCTCTGCATTTTTCGTGTGGCTTGATCAAAGGGCCAGTTACTGAAGTAAAACTTGCTAGCAAGGACCGCAGGATTACTTTATTTTTGATCGTCATTCGGTGAGTCTGATTTCATAATTTGTATGGTACTATTTAAAAAAAGAGCGCATGGCTACATGTCAGCCTATACAACTGTCACATGACAAATGACCGAAAGACACAAACCCGAAGACCTGTAGTTATGTGTCGTGAACTAATCATTTCTTTTTCCTGTACTGACTGAGCCTATGCAGCTGCCATCATGTGACGAGTGAACGCAAGCGTCCAAGACATTCAAACATGCGTGAAAATGAACGAAACACTCACTGAGACAACTCATTACTCTGGGTCATATAAAAGATTAGTTCAAAAAGAACGAAACGTTCATGAGCAACACAACACTAGTACTATTAAATAATGTGATTCAATTTGTGAAAGCACACAGTCACCTTAGGCAAAAAAATTTACTGCATAAGATATAATAATGGTATTATGCACGCTCATATCAGACAATATGCGCACGTCCAACTTCATGTAATCTATTTTGGCCTTTGACTTTAAACTGAAATGTGTTGGTTGCTAGTGCTGCTTGGTCTGTCTGGTGCTAGTGTTGCTTGTCCGATTTAGAAGCAAGGTTGGTCCGCGTGTTTGTGTCTAGGCTTGTTAGGAGCGTATTGATAAACCTATAAAAGAAATCTGCAGGCCCTGATGGTATCTCTGCTTTTCTCCTAAAGACCTTTGCTGCAGAGCTAACCCCAGCTTGGTGTCCTGTGTTTCAGAGGTCTGCAGATTCCCATCTGGTTCCTGCCCTCTGGAAAAAATCCACCATTATTCCGATTCCAAAGAAACCCTGTTCTACAGAAAACAATTATAGACCGGTGGCTTTAACTTCTGTTGTCATGAAATGCTTTGAAAAATATATGGTATCCGCACTGAAATCTAAAGTCAATCCTGAACTAGATCCACTCCAGTTTGCTTATAGGCAGGGAAGGAGTACAGACGATGCAATTAATAGCATCACCCACCAACTCTTAAGCATCTGGAGGATCCCAAGGCCTATGCACGCATTTTTTTCATTGATGTTAGTTCTGCTTTTAATACATTACAGCCTCATTTGCTCTTACAGAAAATGACTCTATCCATGACTATTATTAAGTGGTTTTATTCTTTTTTAACAGATATAACCCAAAATGTCAGGATTAACGACTCACTTTCAGAATCTAAATGCATCAGTACAGGTGCACCTCCGGGCTGTGTAAATTCACCGGTCCTGTTCACCCTTTACACTAATGACTGGACCAATAGTCTCCCGGGCAACCGTTTTTTTTAATTTTCTGATGACACTGCCATTCTCAGCCTGCTTCACCAGAACTCAGACCCGAACTTTCTCACCATTAACATTAAATAAACTGAGGAGATTGTGTTTGACCCTCGGTCGGTGGGGGATCATACCCCACTGTCCATTCACAGGGGATCAAACAGGTCACTTCTTATAGGTATGTACACTATGTATGTTCCCGTTTACAGCAAAGGCTGTATTTTTTACGTAGACTGAGGATGTTTGGTGTCAGCTAGAACATCATGTTTGTATTTTATCAGGCAGTGATGGAGAGTGTCATCAGGTATGGTATGACGGCGTGGTTTGGCAATCTCTCCACACAGTCCAAATCAAAGTTGCAGTGCCTGGTACAGACTGCTAGGAAGGTGATGGGGAGGACTGAAAAGCTCTCCCTTCAGTCCCTCTATGAGCAGTCTGTACTCAGGCAGGCACGGAGAGTACTGTTGGACCCGTCCCACATCCTTCAAACAGAATATGAGCTCTTGCCTTCTGGTAGAAGGTACAGAATCCCAAAAACCAAATTGAACCGCTTTCAATACTCTTTCGCACCCACCTCCATCAAAATTTTAAATCAAAAATTTAAATAGATCTGTACGCTGAGGCCTGGGAAGTGTACAATAACTTGGTGTTCTGCTTGTTGTTTTTTTGTATTTTATTTTATTTAGTATTTTATTATTCGTTTTAATCTTTTATTGGATGTGTCATGAGTGTGTATGTAGCCTATGTGTACGTCTTCAGCTGTTATTTGTATTTTATGTGTATTTATTGTCTGTAAGGGCAGCTACTACTATGCACTACGCACTTTTGAGTCCATGACAAATTTCCCCTAGGGGACAATAAAGTATATTCTATTCTATTCTATTCTATTTGAGTGTTGGTACAGTAACAGTACACAGATCAGGCAAATATATAGATCATGTTGTAGACTATGCGCCCGTGTGTATGTGTATGTGAGGCTAGCTTTAGTACCGTTAATCTGTGCATTTCGCACTGGTTCTGAGCACATACGGCAACTTTTGTGTTACTTGTGTTAACATTGAAGGCCCAGTGTCGAAGGTCTTGGTTTGCCACTGTATGTTTTTGTGGTAATTTAAATCAACAATATCACACTAACTAATGGAGCAATAACACTGCAGTAATACAATAAGTCAAATACTATACCTCGAATATTAAACCACTAAAAATCGAAATAAATTACCATATACAAAAAAATAAAAGTAAAGTGATACTAGCAAATGTGATTAGTTAGTAGTGGAAAGTTCAACTGTGTAGAAAAAGGAAACAAGACAAAACAGTTGACTTACATTTAAGATTCTCTCTTTGACTTCTGGTTTCAGAACTAAGTAGAAGTTCTGTCCATGGGTAAAGTCCCTGTCAAACACCAACAGGATTTCATTCTCAGGGTAGTCCTACAAAAAATACAATAAAAACAAACAAACACACACATATAATGTAAGCATCCTTGAGCAAGATGCCTAACCCCTATCTGCTCCATGTAATAGCACCATTGTAATTGTAAGCCTCTTTGGATAAAAGAGTCTGCTAAATGACCTAATTGAAATTGAAGCAAGATGCCTAACCCCTAGCTACTATTTACCAAGGACTCGGGACAAAAGTTGACTTTTGAGCCCTGCGACAATACCTGCCGCAGAGTCGGTATGTCTGTGTGGGGTCCCTGGGGACCTGTCTGGGCTCTTGTCCAGAAACAAGACGTGCTCGCTGTCACCCCAACTCCTACACAACTCCCCCACAACCCCCACACAAGCCAAACACTATTAATGTACAGACATGGTCTGCGTCCATTTCACCGAGATCAAAGAGTGAAGCAAAAACTGAAGCCTGGATGGATATTGTGTTTGTTCCTATAGCCCTCAACAGGAGTCTGTCCATCATCACAATGGCTGGAGGCGGGTGGGATCTGGAGGGTTATCATATGACTGGTCTGTATGACAGTGGATTAGCAGCAATACCAGCACAAATGGCTTCACGGGGCTGAAGTCTGACACTGCCGCCCTGGTACTCATGTCCCGCATGATGTCGTCTCTTCTCAGCAGCGTATAGATGTTCTCCGCCGTGACATTGGCGTCGGCGCGGCAACCAAAAATCTCCTGGGTGGCCGTGGTCAGGACGATGGGGAAGATGCCATCTGGGTGACCTAGAGACATCAGAAAGAGAGAAAGAGGTCAGCTTTGGCTATGATGCCTTGCACGCTAGCCTGGCACAGCACCAGAGCATGCCTACCCATAGGAAATTAAAAATCTCCAAAAATGATACATGTGTTTTGCACATGCTATAAAGTACATATAAAGTATACTATGTTTTATACATGACACAACACATTATACGGAGAGGCCACAATCACAATCAAACACAATTAAACAAAAACACACAAATATTGTGTGTTCAAATATGGTTATAAGCCTAGTTTTCAATAAATGTCATCATATCATGTAGATTATTTTTCTTCTTCTTCTTGTTTGTTTTCACAAAGAGCAGGGCCACAGCAACACTATGGGCTGTATGGAGGGATATACTGTAGTCCCTCAAGGCTCACCTATGGAGTGTATTCGCCTACGACTTTCAAATCAAATGCTCAATTAGGTCATTTAGCAAATGCTTTTATCCAAAGGGACTTACAACTACATGCTGCTATTACATGGAGCAGATTGGGGTTAGGCATCTTGCTAAAGGATGCTTACAGGTAGGTCAACTCTGGGGGTTAGCCCACGATCTTCTGGCTGCGAGCGCAACACCTAGACCACTAGACTATCGCTTAGATGAGTCTCTAAACTCTCACTCTCTGTGATTCCTAAACTGGGGTCTGTTGGACCCCAAGTTATCCGTGACGTGTCGGGAAGGGTCCACAACTTGTATCTTTAAAATCCATTTTTAAAGGTCCGAGTGTGTTTGAATGTTTCACATTTGGTGCTGTCTGCACTAACCAAGAGGGTTTCATATAAAGGGGGGCCACAGAGAAATTCTAAACCAAAAAAGCCATCTGGAGTCTCAACAACAAGCAATTCTACAACTGCTTAGTATGCTAGTACTGTATGTGTGTTAGGTGTGATTCGCTGCACACTGGAAATGGGCTTAAGGAATCAGAGTTATTATAAATCTCCCTCCCAGAGCCTTCTAATGCCTGGAAATAAATAAATAAATTACACACAGTACAGATGTATTAAAGTGTACATGAAAACTATTGTCATTTACCTTCTCTTTTTGTGCCTGCACAGCTTGTGGCAGACCTACTCGAGGGCATAGCTGCTCCTAGGGCGCTTGAGAAGTATTAAGAGAAAAACAATGGCAATTACAGCATGCTGTTTAATAATTTCTGCAATTTAATACAGTATGCTGTGATTTAAACAATGGTACAGCAATTATAATGAATACGGTATACACATGTTCTTTACCCTCTCCCTGCCTGGTAACTTAAATGCTTGTGGCGCCATCTCGTGGTGTGTTGTAGTTGAAATCACAGATAGAAACAGTCTTTCTTAATATTATTAAACATGTTTTCTATTGTTAGTTAATGGCAGTCATTTGCTAAAATTACAGAAATGTTGCTGCTGTCCTGTACTCACCAACCCTGGTTGTGTTTAGAATGTTCCTAAACACGTCTTAAACAAGTCTTAGTGCATTTGGCTTTCCACACACAAATCAAATCAAACATCTAACATTTGACAGCTGCTATATTGAATCTATATTAAATGGCAACATTGTCACTTACAAATCCAGAAGATGGTGTCGCCAGTTCTTTAGACCTTCCTGGCTTAAAGGGTCTGTTGCACTCGATCTCTTGTACACCACCCGCTTGCATTAGGTGTAGAGCCAACTTCAACCCCCCCCCCACCGAAACCTTTCCCTCCTCAATTTCTGTCCTCGATTGCGTTATTCGAACTCATGTCAGCGTTCGTGTTCTGAAACTGCATACAAGACACGTGAGTTTAGAGGGAGAGGTAGATAACTGGTGCGCTTTGTATGGGCAGGTGTAGAGTGCAAGCACAATTGCTAAAAAGTAAATATTTAAGTGTGTTTAACGGAAGCAAGAAAATAAAGGTGTATGTTTTAGGCACGGGGAAGGAATTATGCATAACACCAGTCTAGTTGCAACAATCTAGTTGCTCGTGGTTACGGGTTGACTTACAGAGTCCCCAGCCAATCACGTTAATTTGGAGATTACTCACGTGCTTCTCGAGAATAATGAGAAGGCAGTATGTACATGTATCCGAAAGCGCAGTTACAAGTAGCCAACAGTCGAATAATTAGTAAACTTAGTCTATGCAAGTTCCAGGAAATATACTTATTAAAGTCAGAAGACATCTCGGACAGAGATTAGTTAAACCGGTGTCAGGTGAGGACAATTATTGACTTGTTTGTAGGCTATTAAGGTGTTAATATTGACTAGTATTGAGTAGGATCAAGAAACAGGGGCTACAGCAGCAGCTTTTGTTGTTCAGAGGTTGAATGCCCAAGCTTGTAGGAGAACCTCACATTTCCTAAGTGTGTTTACAGTGGAATTATATGCAATCCTGATGGCAGTGCGATGGCCTGAGCAGATTCAGAACCATAAAGTGTTGATATGTAGTGACTCTGTGTCAGCTATCAATAGTATTGGGAAGGGTCATCAAAGAGTCGACAAGACCTTGTATATGATATTCTTCTGGCAATTCGAGATGTGAAAAGGAGAGGGGTAGAAATATCATTTGTATGGGTCCCAGCTCATGTAGGTATTGCAACAAATTAAAAGGTTGATAAGTTGGCCAAGTATGGCTCAAAAGGAAGCCATAGTGGTCAACATAAATCTATCCAAGGCGGAGGGTAAAAGTATTGTGTGGCAGGAAACAATTTTAAAATGGCAACAGCTCTGGGAGCAAGAAAACAAAGGGAGGCACCTATTCTCTATATCTAGTAGGGTA
>JAODLI010074429.1:0-13194 GCA_027575585.1 Percopsis omiscomaycus | reverse complement strand
TCTCTCTCTCTCTCTCTCTCTCTCTCTCTCTCTCTCTCTCTCTTTCTTTCTTTCTTTCTTTCTTTCTTTCTTTCTTTTAGTGTACACACACAGTTTGACCTGACTAGTGCTTTGTAATGATTATATGTCTTGGATGTGACAGACCTAGTGTGTGTGTCTGACAGCTCACTGTGCTGCCGTTTACCTTGGGATTGTTTGCTCTTGGCTCCCTGCTCCACTGACTAGTGTCAAACATCCGCCTCTTACTGGACAGGAGAACGCATTCTACAGCGCTGTGTGTGTGTGTGTGTGTGTGTGTGTGTACACACTTGCTGTACTGTATGTGTGTGCTTGTGTGACATCTGGCCAAAACATTTTGAGTAGCCTTTGAGTTGCGTGTGCCACCATGTCCATTACAGTTGACAGTATTTATTTTACTAGTCTGTTTGGAACTGACATCTCCAATTGTCTCCAGTCATTTAGAACAATTGCTTAGAATAATTTTGCAGTTAGTTCATGGTTAAGGTGTACTGGGAAGTACCCATTATTGTTTGGATCCTACTAGAGAAAGGCCTGAAATGTTACTTACATCAATCAACTATATTTATGTATTGATTCATGAGATTGAGCACATTATTTATTATTTCTAATAGACTGTTGGACTTCCGGTGGCAGTATGTGACATTTGAAAGACATTAATTAGTAAGACCTTACTGTGTCTTAAAGACACAAAGTTTTTCCTATTAATTATTAACAATAATTGTGTGTGTGTGTGTGTGTTTGTTTTAGGAGTGGAAGCCAAACTCTGCAGCAGCTCCCTGCCCGCTGGCTGGCTGAGGTCTTGGAGGAGGTCAAGTCCAGTGACCCCTCATCCAAACTGTGTGCTACCAGACGCAGTGCAGGCATCCCCTTCTACATCCAGGTGTGTGTGTGTGTGTGTCTGTCTCTTTATAGACTGCTGGAAAACATCTCGTATTGATTATATGCTTGAGGTGTAGCCAAACTTCTCGCACCTTTTTAAAAGCACTGAAAGGCTTATGGCACACATTGGGGCTCCAGGGGATTTCGGTTCATCCAGTGGTGCGCTTTTCCAATTTGAATCCAAGCGCAACGCTGCCTAACACTTGGAAATAGTTCTTCTGAAGTGGATGATTAGAGGAAAAATGCACATTTTGATTTAGAAGATGTAGGAAATGGTAAGTATAAAACATTCGTAGTATGTACAAGTATAAAACGACTACCCTGTAAGTTGAGGTTAAGGTTGGGTTAAGGCAGATGGGAGCAGCTTAAGGTTCGTGAATGAGTATAGGAAAGTCTCCTCAAGCATAGAATCGTCGTATGCGTGTTCATGTTTACCCTTAAAAGCGGGGCAATCGTCATTTCTTGGCATGCTACTGGAGCAGTCATGCTGGAAGAACACCATGTCTTCTAAGCCTTCTCACTGTTTCTGACTAAGGCATGCACGCACACAGACCACACACACACATACATACGCACGCATACACACACACACACACACTGCTTTCAGTGTGCCCCCCTCCCTCTAGCAGTCAATAATCCCTGCATTGTGTCTTTTTACACCATCTTCACCATTACACTTAAAAATAGAAAGAAACCCTAGCAATAGAAATCAATACATTTTTCCGACGATGAAAACTATGAAATCAGCTCTCGCACATCGGTACAGTTCAGGAGAGAATGGATTGGGAGATTGCCAGATTGGGAGAGTGACAGAGAGAGGACAGCATACAGCAGGGGAGAAAGGAGCACAGAAACATGGCTGCTGGGGTGGAATAGGAGAAGCAGAGAAGTAGAGCAGGAGAGCACCAAGGGTTCAGGTGGGGAAGGAGAGAAGGGAGGAGACAGGAGAATGTCTGTCTGTATTCAGCGTCTGGGTAGAGGCCCACATTCCTTTAGATAGACAGAACACAGGATAGATCCGGGGAAGGTTGGCTCCAGTGACGGCCTCCCGCTGCTCTTGGATGGCCAGGTCCCCCACCCCACCCTTCTCTCTCATCTCATCGAGATTCTTCCATAGTACACATGCAGATTGACCTTTTGACTAGAAGAGGGAAAAAAAGTTCAAATGTCTACATACTCGTCGGTGTTTTATTATTATTACCGTTTTAGTTTTTTACATTTTTGCGACACTTTTGTCCAGCCCCCCCCTCTCTTTTCCCCCTTGTGTCTCTTTCCCCATTTGCTTTGATGAGAGATGTGGTTCCTGGTGTCTCCACCCTAGGCTCTGCTGTCCTCGGAGCCCAAGTCGTCCAGCTGCAGCCTGTTAAAGATGACCATGAGGGAGCTGACAGTCCTGGCCTTGCCTTTTGCAGACGGAGACACCAACCGCTCCACTGTGCCCCAGGTATTGTAGACGAATGTTGTGTGGTCGTAGAAAACCGCTGTGCTATGGAGTTCCAACAGGATGGCAAACTAGCAAGTTAAATATTAAAATGTGTTAATTATTTTGTCCTAATATAATCCCCGAATAATTGCCGTATGACTGCATTATTTTTTTGTAAATTGCCTAAAAACACACGGGTCTGGAGAGCCAAAACTGTTCATGACTATACTTTCATAACTTAAGCACATCATTTTATAACATAACACAATTTTGTCAGACACACCTTAGTCTTCCATATTTGAAAAACAAAGGCTTAAAAAAAGAACTATACTCTCTGTAAACATCAAACAAAATGGATGTTGTCCATTTAGACATACATGTGACATAGCCTTTAAAAACAACCCACAAAATTCCCTTAAGGCTTGCCATATGTTTGACGTGTTAACAGAAACTCGCCAGAGAAACTTCCAACTCAAAGTTGTTGTCTGTCATGATTATCAAGCTATATGTTTTGAAACATGAACTGTGTGAAATAGTACTGTTATGATGACTGGTATGCTAATAGGTGGCGGGCTTACGTTTGCTTTGCTGCAAGTTACAATTTTGGGCAGGCACCCACTAATGTCAATGGCAGGGGGAATACTGCTGCTGATTTTGCTGACATTGCCCTGAGGAGTATTTCATGAACCTCGTTTAGGCCATAAGCGATGCTTATGTGCCCTAGCCTGACTTAAGTCTCTTATCAAACCTTTTCAACAAGACAGTCATCACGATGTGTAGCCAGAATCATATTGCCGTCCACTACCAGATGTTATGTAACTCCCTCACACAAGGAGACAACATGGGCGATCTGGACAACAAGAAGCTAATAATCTTTAATTGCATAAAATAATATTCACAAAATCATTTTATTTAATGTATTTTATTAGGTAGTCAGAGCCGGAACGTTGTCTGTGTAAAAGGGACAGCCGTAATGGCGGAACAGGGGTGTGACATTTTGATGAAGCTTGTCACCAGAGTCATGTATCCACAAACACGGTATTATTTCATTAATGAAGGTTATATTATAGCAAATGTGTCTTTAAAATCACAGCTTTCCCTTGCTGCTAGAGTAGAATTCAATGAGGCTGGCGGTGGCCGCTATGGGGTATTAACACAATATTGTCAGAAACAGACTGACAAATATTGTTCATCTCACTGAAAAGTGTAAGCCTCGTGGCTTATTTTTTATGAATTAGTCTTGTTAAACGTACGCTGCCTTGTAAAAGTGTTAAAAGGCAGCGAACGCTCGCTGGTGGCACTTAATGAGTACCTTTCTGCATCTCCATCTCTGCATCTAAATGACCCAGAGCCCCTTCACTATATATCAAGTATATATAGTAAAGCCTTCACTATATATAGTAAAGCCTTCACTATATATCAAGTATATATAGTAAAGCCTTCACTATATATAGTAAAGCCTTCACTATATATCAAATATATATAGTAAAGCCTTCACTATATATCAAGTATATATAGTAAAGCCTTCACTATATATCAAATATATATAGTAAAGCCTTCACTATATATCAAATATATATAGTGAAGGCTTTACAATGAAAATCGAAAGCGGCCAGGATCAGAAGTCCAGCTTTTTCTATAAAAGTAAAAGGTAATCGGCCAAGAGAACTGCAATCAGTGCATCCAGTGGCATAAGGTAGTTACGACGGGCCCCAGTGCACGCTATTATGACGGGCCTTAGTGCACGCTAGTTACTAGTTATGAAGCACGCACACTAGGCCAAAGTATAGTACCAAACGCGTGGCCTCGCGCAATGCGGAAGAGCGCTCTGGCTCATCCATATGCCAGAGTACTTTGTGCATGTAGAAGACGTAGTTATAAACATCGCCAATTCCAAACTGTTTCACAAGCACAATGTTGTAATTAACAGATTAGCTGAAAATAAATGTTTTTAAATGCCTTGAACATTAACCAAGATTACAACTCCTTATGAGTTTCACTAGACTAGGGCATTTACTGGTTGTTTAGGCAGTGAAAATATAATCTGCGATGTTCTATAAATACTTTTTCTATGGGCACAATATTGGTGCAACTAAGAGATTAGCTGGAAAGAAATATTAAGCCACAACATTTACGCTCGTTTTCATGAGTTTAGCAGGACATCTCTGGCGTATGTAGTGGGGCTTTGGCGTGCGCATGACGAAATGTATGTCATTTTCACAGACCGGCACGTTCCGCGAAAACTTTATTTTGTATGGCGGCAGACACAGCGGCTTTACCCCATCTGAAAAACGCATACTTGTATGCGTTTTTGTACTTTTGTGTACGTGTATGTGTTTTTCAGAAACACGCACTCGCCGGAAACCTCATTTCGAAATTATATCAAGCTGTTAATTAGGGGCACAGCAGCCCCTCAGATACCCCAAATCCCCTTGGTAAAGCACTTGTACTGACCTATTTGAATGGCATTTGATGAGTCTTGCGTCGTCAAGGTCCGTGTGCTGGCGACTAGAAAAAAAGCCAAAGGAATCTAATTTAAGGAGCACTATATTCTCCTCCTGTTCTTTTCACTCTTCTTCTTCTTTCTTTTCTTACTGCCACTTTTTTGGGGGGGGGCAGGATAGTCTAGTGGTCTGGGCGTTGGACTCCCAGAGACGATGCCAACTTGGTTTCCATGACAATTAATGCTTTTCTCCTAGCCTGGTCTTGAGCAATTTTATTTATTTAGTAGCCTAATAAAAAAAGTCACTGACTTCAGTTTTACGGTTTTAATTGGCTATGCAATTATTGCAATGCTGTAAATTTAAATACGATACTACATAACATTCTATTACCAAGACAATTATTAACAGGTAATCAAATACAATTACGTAACTAAGATTAGCATCAATGATGCCTAACTCCTTAAATTAAATTGTAATTAAACGTCCACTTGAGGGAGACAATGCACTCACTCAAACTGATGTCAAGCTCATGGAATGATAATATATGTAACTCGATGCGCATAACTGTATGCGCATCTTTCTGTTATAAGAGTTTATGTTTTTTTTTAACAGTCAACATATTTCTCAACATTTCGCAACGTTGGGAGAATTAATCCTCGAGCTCGACTATAATTCCACTGGCGAAGCCTTACATAAATTAGTCAGGCTGAGCTTTGGCGCACTTCCGTGAAACCCATTGAGAGCCGACGGCCACTTGAAGGTTACGCAAGCAATGCTATTTTGATGTGAATGCAGCTTATTTCTAACCAGGTTTGTGAAATGAGCTTGGTATAACCAGATCCAAATTTCACTTTGTGAATTATATAGGCTCCGTTGGGGATTGTCGTTGCATCCTAATGGGCGTAGACCTTAATTTTGAAACTATTGGAGCAGCCTTTAACCAATCGTTATTGACAACTGCTTCATCTAGCTCTTCTACCACCGCCATCGTTGGAACTACATTTAGAAACAAAGCCTGACAAAGCCTTGACTTCAACGCCATCGTGCTTGGCCACCCCTGCTGGTCGCTGATTGGTCCCCCCCTTCAGAATGGCTTTCGAGGGTTTCCAGACTATTATTTCTGCGAAAACTGATCTGAGAGCAATAGTCGGGCGGAGCCAAGCTATTGTAAAATACCAGCTGAAAATGCAAAACAAGTCGCCCAGATGCAATGATCGGAATCTGTTATTGATCTAATGTTGGCTTTGTGTTTGTTGCTTTGGGTGTTTATCTCTTGACCTCTCCGTAGGTGCACGCCCTCAACATCCTACGGGCCCTGTACAGAGACACTCGCCTGGGGGAGAACATTGTTCCCTTTGTGTCAGAGGGCATGCAGGCGGCCGTGCTGGGCTTCACCTCTCCCGTCTGGGCTGTGAGTCTCCCTTACTCCTACTTGTGTTGTTCTGTTCAACAGTAGAAAGTGTTAAGTTAAATTCCTGGTTCTAGTGACAAACGGGTGTTTTGAAATAAGTTGGCTGTGTCTTGGTGTCTCACATCTCTCACCCGTTGGGATTGACGGCTGGTGAATGTGTGACCAGAAGGTTGCCAGTTCAAATCCCTACAGCTGAAAATCCACTTTCCCTTCCCATATACTATATTACGGCTTAATTGTTTCAGCCACAGTATTGTGTTCATAATGGGAAGGTGCCAGCTACCATTGTTAATAAAGAACTAACTATTGCACATACACGCATACTATGTATAATGATATTGATAAAGTCTATTCACTATATATACTATGACAGATTGTTTTTACATTATTGTACAAAGTAGGTCATTGTCTGTTTAATGAGTCGGTCTGCTGGAGCTGCCGTTGACGGTACATGTACCTTTGTAACCCTCTGTCTCAGGTGAGGAACTCGTCCACTCTTCTCTTCAGCACGTTGATCACAAGGATCTTTGGCGTGAAGAAAGGCAAGGACGAGCACTCGAAAAAGAACAGGTGGGTTCCTGTCTGTGACTCGCTGAAATGTTTACTTGCTCAAAGGTCCCCTGGACACCATAACTAACAGTGACTAACAACGCACAACGATACAGACCAAGTTATCGCTTGAAACCAGGTTAAGGAGAGCATTAAATGTGCAGGTACACAGGGAACCACTAGGGGCCACTGTTGCTGCACCGCTCTTTTGCAGTATCCAGTTGTAAATGTAAACTGTACAGTGGAGCAGCCTACCATTTCCACTTACCTGGTAGAAAATATAAAGTATGAGTAGAACCACAAATAACTAAATATTGAAAAACGTTGCGAGTAGAATGAACAAAGGGCTTGGTGGCAACACAGGCTTAATCAGGTTGTCAGCGGTCCTCTGTCTGTACCACCCACTACCCTCTAACTCTCACTGGTCTTCACCTCTGACCTTCTGTGTGTGTGTGTGTGTGTGTGTGTGGGGGACTCGGACTCAAGGAGTTGTCTGTCTACCTGTGTCAGCATGCATCTGTACAGATTACCATAAGTAGACACGTCACCCTATGTACACAATTGGGTGGAAGACGTGTGGTTTGTGATAAACTCATGAGCTAATGCTTTCTGAATTGTTGTGTACACATGTTGTATACTAACTATTAAATATGTTTGAGATTTGAATTGAACGTTTTCACAAGTGATGTGACAGTTGCATGCTGGTCTATATTGATGTGTGGTGTAGATTTGTCGCCGCGGGGGGCACCAGGGTCGAGTTTCACGGCGTCCTCCTGCCTCTGCAGAAACTTGGCATGGGGCCGGCTGATGAGCCGGGGCCCCGCTCTCCGGGAGCCGAGTCTGTTTTCCTTTAGTTTGATTGGCTACTGTGACAAGGGCCTCCCAAGACACTAAACCAGGCTAAAGACTGTCTGCGTCTGTCTCTGTGTCACTCTGTCGCTGACTGGCTTCTCTTTCACTGTCTTTGCTAGCTTATTATAAGCTTTGTTAGCTTATCGTTAGTTTGTTTTTACATGTAAAAATAACTGTGTGTGTGTGTGGGCTCTGCCAGTGTGAAATCCCCATTTTGTGCTAACGTGTCAGCCTTAGTATGAAGGAGTGTGTGTTCATGACTGTCGAGTGAGGGGGTTCGTCTGTGCCCTCCAGCTCCTGCATGTGTCTTGCCTAGTGTGTGTTCCGCTGTGTGTGCCTGGCCTCTGCTGTCACTGTGATTATCTGGTTGTCCAGTCTGAACGCAGTATGCATAATGACAGCTTGTCCAGCAACTGTGCGCTTGTCCTCCTCCCATTAAGGCCAGAGCTCTGTTGCTGCTCTTATGTCGTTTCCGTAATAACTGTTGCGCTAAACAAAGCTCGCGGAGCAGCATTCTATACCAACCAGTGGCGTTGACATGCTCTGAAGCACGGCCCTTGGACATAATCTATGAGAGAAATATTTTGTGTGTTTTTGTCTTTTTTATTATTATTATTTTATCTGTCTGTCACATTGCAACCAAACACATCACTAATGTTGAAGAGGGTGTGTGTGCGGGCATGAATTTGAGTGCTGGGTCATGATTGAAAGGTAAACAGTTTACTATGGCCTAAGAATGGTCTAAGAATCATTTGATTTGATTCAGCTGCCTCTCTTTGAACAGAGACAAATTGTGATCTCATCAATTCAAAATAATGTCTTAAAGGAACATGTATTGACATTGTGTTTGCTTTAGCCTAAACTATAATGTTTAAAGTTCAAAACTTATCACGGTTGTTTTTTAGCTACATGCAGCCTGACACAACAGTTATTTAATGCACTCAAACTACCATAGAAAAGTCATGTCTCGGTCATTCTGCCCCACAGCTCTAGTTTCTGCCTAACAAGAAAACATTGTCAATCTTAATGCACAGTGATTGCAGTAGGTCCATTTTATATACACCTTTTGTGCTCTTTGGTTTATATTTTGTTGTCAATAACATTTAGGTTTTCATTTAGAAGGAAAATTATTTGTATAGAATACTATTAATATACAGTATACCACAGGTGTCATAGGTGCTGTAATAAATGTTTTAATGTGGTGAATTGTTCCCCCAGTTTTTTGTTGTATAAAGTAATTTAAAAAAAAAAAATATATATATATATATATATACAGTATATATTATTAAAGCATTCTCAACGAAATCATGCGTAAATATACTTGAATATGAATATACTTAAATATTGTATTGATGTATCAAATCTTGGTTTGGTTTTTAACTTAAATTTAACAGTTTTAAGAAGTATGTAACATTTTGAAAAATATGTGGATACAGAAATGTGTTAGTCGTTGAGTTTGAGTGACTCATTTTGAGTGAATTCATGAAATTATAGGCACAATATTCAGCGATTGCATTTAGTGTCAAAGCAATAAAAAATAATCCACAGTCTGGTCCACAGACTGTTGTGCCAACTGTGTAAGAGTTTTGAAAAAGTGCACCTGATATTGAGAAATGCATGTAACCAAAAAAAGAAACGGAAAGCGGAACTGATAACCCCGCATGTTGGGCGGTCCCTTTAGTCACAGGACATGTGCATGTTTTTAAAAGCTATATAAATAAATCAATTAAAAAAATTCAGATTATGTAATGTTTCCCCACCCTAGTTGCAAATATCACGTGAGGCCTAACTCTTTCCATGGCAGCGAGGCAGAAAGCTTTGTCTGTTACGGTAGCAACTTTTTTCCTGATGCACAAACCATATCACTTGCTTCAATATTTCCCATCACTGTGCTATCCAGTACAGAGACACTGTTGGTTTCAGTAGAGCTTGGGAGAACATATACCAATATCTACTAATAACAATTAAAAGTGCTTTAAACGGCCTGTCTGCACCACAATGGTTATGCTGAGGATTACAACAATATAACAGCTGAACTGTGACCTCAATCGCCATTCAGCTAACTGCCCCATACTCTCTAAACATGCAGTGGCTTTCAGTCTCTGCTCTCCAAGGTCGCTCGTAAGAGTGTTTCATCTCAACAATAGCAGAATGAATTTAAAAGTGAAAGTAAACTGCAGCTGGGCTGACTTCATGGCCTACTTTAGGAAAACCTTCAAAAAAGGATGTCAGTGGGGCTTGAATGGTGTTTTCCCTCGATTAACTTCATGGAATGAATGAAGGTATGATTAACATAAATGTTGCTTTTGGTACCTGATGATTATATATACAGTACAGCTCATTCCAAGCCATCCTATTTACAAGCACTCCTTGTCTGTTTATCTGTCTGTGGGTCTCAGGATGACAGGCCGGGAGTTTTTCACTCGATTCCCGGCACTTTATCCCTTCCTCCTGAGTCAGCTTGAGGAAGCTGCTGCCACCGTGGACAGGTAGGCTGCCTTCCTACACCCCCCCCCCCCCCCCCCCCCACACACACACACACGCACCCAGCCCTCGCTGTGGGCTTCTCACCCTTCTCTTATTCCACCAGGGCTTTACATCTAAAGCCAATAACTGGCGGCTTCATGTGCTAAACTAGTTTGCCGGCCGCACTGTTCTGCTGGACAGCATTCTGGAGACATGCCTAAGAAAAATAAAGAGGTGGACAGATCCCACACCGTCATCCACCGGGTCTCAACCTTAACAAAGGGCTCCCAAATTAAGAGATATTCAATCTTAATCTCTGTCTGTCAAGCGTGTTATTCAGGCTTTGAAAGGTCCTCTTGAAAAAATACTTTCGGCACTGTGCAGAGAGCACAAGGAGTTCCGCCCTCCTTCAAATAGTTGTCAGTCTGTTTACCAGACAATTGTAGGCCTTCTGCCATTTTGTCTGCACCAGATTGTGTTATGCTGGTTTTGTTTATTATTTTTTGTCACTTTTTGTTACTACTGCAGTTTACTTTACATCTTGTACTATAAAAAAATGTTCATACAGGTAGTTTTTAAACATTCTCTATTTTTATTGTTGTATGAAATAGTCTCTGCCCTTTTTCATGCTGTTATGGTTGATGTATATAGTGAATGCGAGATGAAATATCTGGTTAGGAAAAGTGTTTTTGCAGAAGGGAGTAGAGAGACTTCCCAGATTGCACTCCCTTTTTTACCGAGGTTTGTTGGCCTTATCTTTTGACAGTCTATCTCCAACTCCCCTTGTAAATAGCATTTGGATTGTACAGCGTCTCCCCAGTCAGTATAATTTTCATAACCATCACATGAATTGAATGTGCTCTCAAGAGTTCCCATTTCCTTCAGTGTCTTTGACCCTTGTTAAAACGCTAGCATAGATTCCCATGAACCCAAAATGCTCACCTAGCGGTCCAGATCCAGTTGACGTATGACCCCACCCTGAAAGGTGTGTGTGTGTGTACATAATAATAAAACTATTGTAACTGTAATAAACAGTTAGAAAATCGAATCCCTCCTTTAGGAACCCGATGAGGCCTAAAATGTTAGCAATCCCCCCCCCTTCCTCTGTGGTGCTTCCATGAAAGCACATCCTGGCCGGTGCTGTGCTTGACTGAATCGGGACACTAAACACGTTAGACGGTCTCCTAATTGAGCCGCGATTACTTTCCCATGGCGCTGATGGCATGGCTGTCCCAGCGGGCCGGGCGTGTGTATTTACTGGGCTAATGAAAAGCCCAATTTGTTGTTGCTAGGGGCCTGATCTTTCTCTGTCCTGTGAAAATCTGTGGAACTGTGGAAGGGCCTGAAGAGTGTTGCACTCCCAGACTACACACATGCACGTGTCAGCTAGCTTGCACGATTACCTTGACATGTAGGGTATGTAAGCAAACCTGTGCGCCTTCTCTCACTCACTCACTCACACACACACACACACACACACACACACACACACACTCACATCTAGACACTCTATACTCCTGACAATGGATTTAGCCTCTCTTGCCGTCTTTCTCTCCATTTTACACTCCCCTTCCTTTGCTCCTACACTCCTACACTAGCGTGTCAGGGTGACACTGAAAGCGCAGCCAGAGAGGTTTCCACTGTGAGGCAGTCACTCACAGAGTGATAGTGAGGAGACTGATGGATGAGTGTGGGGCCAATTTAGCCTGCAAGCACTGTTTTAGTTGTTTGGTTTCCTATTGTACATTCATCTGTCTGTACTCCTCTGTCGTGGCATATTCCTCTCAGGGCTTTGCTTATGTTTCCTACCGTTTTTTTTTTTAAATATATGTATTTATTTTTTCAAGGTGAGATCATTCTATTTCTGATCATATTTAACCACCTCTAGGTTTGAACTGTTTGAGAGGTGAGGAGGTATGGCAAGCCGTTTTAACATTTAATTAGTAGGGCTGACTAGTAGCAATTTAGTTTTCACATGTTGAAATTACATTTCGACAAGTTACAATGTTTAATTTAAGATATCTGTAAAACAATTTTGACATGTCACAAATTTTCACATGTTGAAATTACATTTCGACTAGTCAAAACTGATTTATAGATATCTTCAATTTAATTATAGATATCAGTAATTCCTTTTTCACTAGTAAGAATAATGATTACAGATATCTACAACTGAATTTCCACAGTTACAAATGGATTGTGACTAGTGGAAGTGTAATTTCCCGTTTTAGATATCAACAATTGCATTTCCGATATGTACCCCAAATTACTACAATTCCATTTATGATATCTGTAATGTAAGAACAATTGTAGATATCTACAATGAACCTCGCCACTAGTGAGAATTGAGTTGTAGATATCATTAATTAGAATAGAACTCCAAGAGACTCCAACAGTAGTGTTTTCAAATAAGATGGGGCAATTTTGGGGGGGTTCTGGGGGTGCTATAGTGAACTTTTAACTGGAGTGTATTTTTAAGTGGAAGAGGTTTTGTATGAAGATGAAGCGACTTACTGAATGCTAGCTGTGTGTGTGTGTGTGTTCCAGTGATAGCGGTCAGGTAAAGTTGCACCCCAGTTTGTTTCTCCTGCTGCTGGTGTTGGGCAGGCTGTACCCCTCCCCTATGGATGGCACCTACTCCCCCCTTGGACTGGCCTCTTTCATGCCCTTCATAATCAGGTAGGCACACACACACTATACACAACCGATGTCCCGAGAAAGTGGGAGTCACTGGATGTGTTATTTAGGGAGGGGGTCAGGTGAAGTTTTCCATAATATAAAATCAATGTTCAATCATGTATATTATCATATTCTACGTATTATATTGTATTTTTATGCTTTTGTTTTGCTCCTTTTGCAAACAGACTTGGTTCACTCATCATGAAGGGGTTAGGGATCTATGGGGTCATGGGTTCTACATTCTCTCTCACACTGCGGTTAATCCCCCAAAAGAGGAAAAAATAATTTTTTGGGGGGGGATCCGACCTGTGACAGTAAAGACAAAATAACTAATGAGGCTGTGTATGTTTGTGCGTGTGTGTGACTGAATGACTGCGTGCGCGTCTATGTTTTTATATATATACACTACCGTTCAAAAGTTTGGGGTCACATTGAAATGTCCTTATTTTTGAAGGAAAAGCACTGTACTT
>JAODLI010074428.1:0-34630 GCA_027575585.1 Percopsis omiscomaycus | reverse complement strand
CTCTCTCTCTCTCTCTCTCTCTCTCTCTCTCTCTCTCTCTCTCTCTCTCTCTCTCTCTCTCTCTCTCTCTCTGAGGTATGCATGGGTTAACATTTCCCCAGTGAGAATGGTGGGGACGCTGCAGTTCGGACTGGCCAGTCAGCACTATGTTATGAATGGGCACAATGAAAAACCCCAAGTCCACTCGGTCGGCCCAAGAACGCTTGCCTCCATGTAATTAGCTTCTCTGTGTGTACAGAACGGAGTACTGCCGGAATAACTGCGCCTTTTCTATTTCTATTAAAGTCATGATTTGAGAAGGAAAAAAAAACGTTGTGAAAAGTGATATCTTCTCCACCCTGGCCATTCAGTACACTGCAGTATCCCATGACTAATACAGTGATTTGGAGTGTGGGGGAAATAGAAGGGACCACATGAAACAGGGGGTAGCATGTGCGCTGCGAAAACTAGCCTCATTGCTCATTGCAGTGAGAATTACTCATTCACAAGAATATTCCGTAAACTACTACAACGTATGGCATTGCTAATATACCTGGGGGCAAACATTAAATCCTTTGCTTTACAGATAATGCCTCAAAGGTATATACTGTAAGCTATTAAACACAAATAGGCACGCACACCTAAATAACTCATTCATGTCGTTAATTGTATTGTGTCATATTGTCGAGTATCAGCAATCACTTGCACAAACTATGATTGAATAAACGGGGGGAAAATCAGCCTAAATATGTCTGAATAATGTATCTGCACGAACTGTGCACTGCATAATATCCGCAAACCATTGGATTATAATCCTACGATAAAGCACTACAGTGTAATTACACAACTCCCTCTCTGGCCCATTACTGTTAGAAGCGAGATCGATGTGGGAAGAACTTAAACAGCCACAGTAGTCTATCTAACTTCATGTCACAGGAGTGATTTACCCGTAGGGGGGGGGGGTATGCACAAGTCATAATGCATTTGACAAATAGTCTCCCGCTAAAACAGGCATTTGCGAAGAAGTGGCCTTTAGCGCTGGTGTACACCGACGAGTGTAAGCTGAACAAACAATCCTCCCACTCATTGAGGATAGATAGAGAGAGGCTTCAAAAAGATTAGGAGAAATCTTGGGCTAAAGTAAAGATGAGTCACGCTGGAGTGCAGGACTAAGCACCTTGAGAGGTGAGCAGACCACAGAGCTGGGGGTTGATACCAGGATGCAAATCGATTCTTAACTGTTGCGTTGTTTCGAAATGTTGGCGCAGGGCTTGTTTTTGTCACGTACATTGGTCTGCTGGAAGTATTGTTCTACTTACTACTCAATAGCTTTGATACAAAGCCTATTCTGAATGTAGAGGCGAATAAACTACTTTATGGAGTTTTTAAAGAAGGTATAATCAAACGTGTTGATGACTAATTGCGGTGTTAAAGACAAAACCATGGCCCACTGAACAAATCTGAGAATGACTGGCTTGCACACTCGACTTGATTTTAAGATCCAGGTTGTTTTCTATAAATCTATCACGGGCCAGATTTAGGTCGCTATGACAGGTACCTGCAGTAAACACATATAAACGTCTTATAAAGTCTTTGTAAAAACATCAAAAAGAATACACAGCCTACACACAGCATTTCTGCATAAGCACAAAACAGGCTTCCAAGTACAGACATTTTAGGGTTTTTAGAGCAACAGCATGGGATGTGATGAGCTTTTAATAAAGGGACTTTCCCATTTACTATTTTTACTCCTTTGTCAGTGAAGCTAACACTGTTTAATCATTTTAATACATATCCGCTGTTTATTCTCACATGCTTCACAGGGTGCATCTATTTTTTTGGTTTTGGTTTGAGAATACAGTATGAACTCATTTGGGGCATTTTGGTCAGTCAACATTGTAATTTATACTAGTTACTAGTTAATTTATACTAAACTAAAGCCTAATTCATGAATTGAATGTACTAGAGAGACCATTACTCATTCTAAACAAAGGCCAGGTGTTTGCTAAACATGACTTGCACGCGAATGAACTGTGGCCCATTGTGGAACTATTAATGCAATGCTAACTTGGAGCAGGGCTAAGTAACCGCATCGTGATCCTGAAATGACACTGCTGTAAAAATGAACTATAGCCAAAAAAGTCATTCAAAGCTGCTGTATCATTCGTCTATGGTTACAAAAGGTGTAGTAGTAGCATTGCAGTGAAGATAATATGTCACTTTACATCTCAGACACGCCTGGTACTTTAGTAATGACAATGTTATATGATTCTGTCCTTGAAACCCAAACCTGTTTCTTATTAGGCCTGGCCAACAACCTCTATGTAAACAGGAGCTCACTGAATCATGATAGCTATAGTACAGTACATTTATACTAGAAGCCCAAGGCCTTAGTCAAGGAAAGCCACATCTTGCTAGAATCCTAAATCAACATCTTGAGGTACTATGCGCGTGTGTGTACGTGCGCACATTTGTATGTGTGTGTCTGTGTATCTGTCTTTCTGTCTATCTGTGCCTGTGGTGGATGTGCGCATGCATTTGAGAGTTTGCATACACGCAGGATTAAATGTCTAAACTGAACAGTTTGACAATTCAAATATTGTACTGCACTATAATGTTTAACTTTGTCATCTGCAGAAGTTAATCGCCTTCTGGCCGGTGTCCAGGTGCTAGTCAAAGCAAACCCATTCGGATGGCTGTGGGCATGCCTAGCTACAGCCCTGCCCAATATTTACTGACAAAATGTTTACATAACTTTTACACACAGCAGAAACTACAGGCTAGCCCATGATGAACTATAATCTTCAACTATACTGTATATGCATGTTGAACACTTGTCATTTCCCTTCAATAAAAAAAGCATAGCATAACATAGTATGGCTTTTGAATAACATGCATTTAGATGCAGAACTTGTTTAAGATTACAGGGTTTCAGGTTAAACATTAGATAACCATAAAAAAATATATCTAAAGATACACTCCGCAATTGTATTGCTTATGGTTATATAATTAACATTGGCATTTTATCACAAGGACAAATATTTTGTTAAAACTGTGCTTCAGGTCACTAAAATAAAAATATAGGCTGCTGATCGCAATAACATTGAGAGGTATAAGCCTATACATCACTCATATTTTATTTAAATAAAGAATTCGTGGATAAAAAATTGTAAAAGTGTGTAAAACGCACCTGATAGTCAAACCTACACGGGCTTATTTATGACAAAAAAATGTGTAGGCATAAATAGAGGAAAGAGGAAACTTTGCACCTCCTTGTTTTGGTCCACATCATAAATTCACACAAATTTTCAGGTTGTTAATCTTCATGTAAACAACATAAACTAAACGTGGCGCCTTGTAGCCTGCTACAGTGTAGGCTACAGTTAAATAGTCGCAGGGTCCTACCATCAGTTTGATATGATAATTACAATATTTAATTGATCACTAAGCATGCGTGAAGCAGGTATTACCTACAAGGCTATAGGTTTACACGTGGGCATTTCATTTGAAACAATAGGCAACATCAGATGAGGCAAAATTGCAGAAAGTAAATCTACAACAACTGAAGAATCGCCAAACGAGCGCTTATTCCAGCGCACTGAGAGAACAGGTTTTGTTGCGCGCTGCATTTGGGCCGTGCAGTCAGTAAAATGTACACTTTATGACAGGATAGATTATTGGTAGACGATGTAATAGAGAAAGGTGCGATGTCAAATTTCGTTGAGGAGTTCCGAGTTGACATAAAAAAACAAAGTTTGGGAAACGCTTTGCAAAACTACAGTAAGTGCGATCACAGTTTTCCCAAAGTAGTAGATCTATAATCCACTTGCATTGTGCGTTTACATAACCAAATAGTTATATGAATAGGCAGATAGTTATGTATAGGCTACTGCAGTAATAGCCTACCAGTAGCCTACACGAAGAAACAATATGCAAATATTTACCTTGTTGGAGTGGTAATAGTCCAAACTGGAATCAGTTGGCAACGTACATGAACCCACGCTTGATGGGGGAGCTGGATAAAATCTCACGTCCATCTCAGAGTCCGCAAGACTGACGGCATGAAAGCACAGCTAAAAAGCCAGTGCGAGTTCGCTCTCTCTCTTTCTCTCTCTCCCTCACTCACTCACTCTCTGTGTGCCTCTCTTCCTCAGTCTTTCTCCCTCACACACTCTTTACTCTGTTGTTAAATAAAAGAAAAAGTAACAGAGTGAGAGAAAAGAGGGTTCAGTTTCCCAAGTCGTTCTCTCTTCACATCCGCCGTTCTGCTCTTCAGCACTATCGGGGTTCAGCAATGATGCTCCGACGCGATAAAGTTCACTTGGAGAGCAAAGCTGCTTGGCTCAGTATCAGGCCTATCTCGAAAAAACGCTCCGTGAAGTTGTTCAACACTGACTAAACGTTAGTAAGCCTACCGCTCGTAAAAATGCATAAATTATCGTAAAGATATATTGTCCCAAACGCCAATTCCCTGTTCTTATTTTCCAGCCGTGCGCTCTCTCCCTTCTCGCTTTGTCATGTGGGAGTGCTCGTCCATGCGTTCACTAGGAGCTATTTGCTAACCTTCCCGGCTTCCACACGGACTGCTCTGCTACGACCTCTACCGACTGTTAGAGGAAGTGACGGAAGAAGCATATTCTGTAGGAGATACAGTTACAACTAAAGTATTTAAATAATTCATAGTAGCCCTATTCAAGGTAGCTATTACATTACGATATGTTTATGTGTATGTAATACAGAGATACAATGTACTGGCTTGTTATATGTACATTATAGATCCACCTTTGTGCTGGCGTTGTTACAATTAGCTGATTTAGCAGATGTTTTATGCAAAGCGACTTATAGTGAGTACAATTACAAGTACAGTATTAAGGAACAGGCAGTAGTCAGGCATTTTGCTCAAGGATGCTTAAAGGTAGGCTGGGCATGCTGGGGATCGAGTTTGACGTACACAGTATTGTATAGCATTTTAGAGTATTTTAAACCAGAATATACATTTCACATTTGAGTTTGTCAAAGTCTGACAGAAAATGAAGGAATACATTTAATTTTAAGATGGGCACTGAAAATATTAAAGGCTTTTATTCTGAGACTCTTTCGCTCGTGACATATTCTGTGACGTTAAAAAGATAAAGCAATTTCAAGTGTTTCAAATAAGTCACGCTCTATTGGTGTACAGAAGTAATAACTGCGCAGTGAATGGAAGACTCTCTTGTAGCAGCAACAATTTACCACTCTATTTTACATCCAGTGTAAACAAACAATATTCATAAAGGGGCTGGAGCTGTACCTCAACGGGACGTAACCATTACCATCAAATGTCTCAATGAGATCATAGTAAAGGCCCATTAGTAAAGACCACACTGTCCTCATTTGGTGGGTTGCCGAACACAAAGACTAGATAGACTCCTGCTTCGAAGTCGCTGTAACCTCTGGTGCTGACACGGTAGCTGATATAATGCAGCAATGACATTGCTGTTGTGTTGAAGTTTTCACCCTATTACGCACACATGCGCGTGCATTCACAAACACACCCACACCCACACACACAAACACGCACACAAACACACACACACACACACATACCCGCAGACAACCACAAACCTCTGGACATTTTCAGCATATCCACTCTCTGGCAGAAAATAACAGCATATAAATGTGTGGGCAAGCCTTCAAATGGAGCTAGAGAGGTCAAATAATATTGCTCACAGTTTATCTCAGTCTTTCAAGGAAACTGGGGTGCATAAATTGTGTGTGTGTGTGTGTGTGTGTGTGTGTGTGTGTGTGTTTGTTTGTGGGCGGGGGTAAAAAGTTAGCAGAAAAAGGTTGTGTAATGTGAAACACGCCCGCTAAAGAAACACTGTGTGTGTGTGTGTGTGTGTTTGTGTGTGCGTGGTAACGGAGCTGACATTGTCATCCCTGTGGGTGACTTGTTGGCCCCCTAAGGACGGCGTCTCTGTCAGTGTAGCGATTACACAGCATGGTGGCCCAGGCCCCAGGGTGTGAGACTGGTTAACACTGCCCACAGATGGGTCGCGCCACAGGCTCGCTGTGGCAGTCAGCCATCAGCCCGTCCGCACTAGACGCGCATGAGGTCAACTGTCACAAGGAAAGTGCTTCCTTCTGCTTCTGACACTCTCTGTGGCCCTGATCTGCCCCCCCCCCACCCACCCGTCCCCCATTTGTCTGTTTGTTTGCATTTCTGTTTGTCTTCCTGTCTGTCTGCGCACATTCACGCGTGTCTGTCGAGCCGACTGTGTGCCTCCATGGGTTTCTGTCTGTCCGTCTGTCTGCTTTCCTGTCTGACTGCCCGATTGGCTGTGTGCTTCTCTGTAAAACATGATGCATGATCCGTGTGTCTGTTCGTCTATCCATCCGTCCGCCCATATCTCTCTCTCTGTCTGATGTCCGCGTGTCTGCCTATAGGTCCCTCCAATTGTCCGTCTACCTGTGTGTCTATCTGTATGTGTTTTCACTGTTTCCCACCCACTCAGTCAGTTGTTATTTCCTTCTGTCATGCATGTAGCAGGGGAAGACACTCTGGGCTGTCTGGCTTCATGGGAATGGAATGTGTAGAGCCTGCGTATTGGCCCTGCATTAAGCTGTGTTTAGTGAGCGAGTAGAGAGGGCGCACGAACCAGGGAGTCAGTTCAGTGTAGTGTGCAAATGACGGAGAGATGAAACAGGCAGGTAAGGAAAAGAAAGACACCATTCCCTGAACTTGATGATGTGTAATATTCCTGAAAACAGTGTCTGTGATGTAAATGACTACCTCTAACTTACCTTTATAGAGTGCAGCCGCTTGAGCCAATTCGAGGAAGAAACACAATCACGTTTTATGGCCTTGATAAGAGGTTCTACCGTGCCGTTAGAAGCATGAGGGAAATAAAGAAAGAAAGAAAAACACATTATTAGATCATGTCAGCAGCACTAGTTGTGTTTGCAAATTACTTTTCCACTAGAATTTAGAACCTGTCAATCAAAAAAGTGTTGGATTAAAAGTGTTGAATTACACCATACTATATTATATTAATATTTGCCCCTTTAAAGTTCCCGCCAATACGATTTTTGCCTTATATTGGTACAGTGTACTGCAAGTAATGAAAAAGTACACTATCATTGCTTAGATTGGATTCCTAGACGCCTTGCCAATTTTCTGCTTCTCCGGGTTCAAATATGGAAAATATGCATACACACAGCACAAAGGTAGATTTACAGCACAAAACATTACATTTGCTTTCCCGATAAGCTATCTGGTATTTGTTAACTACTATTTGGTATTGTTTTATAACTAATGGGATTTGCTACATAGCAAAAATGTTACTTGTAGGATCTTTACATTCATTTGACAATGAGTAACAAATATGGATATGTCCACTAATACAACACAATTACTTTCCTTTTGCTTCCCTTGTTATTCTTTAAGTAGACAACTCTTTCTCCAGACAAAATGAGGCAGCAAATATAACAAACATTTAAGAAACTATTACTTTGTTTATCTTTTAGTGTAATGAACAGAACAGGCACGTCTTATCATAGCAACTTTATTATAATCAAGTACCTTTTGTGTGGCCTGCAGCTGCTCCACAGACTATACATGTTGCTGATAACAAATATGAAGGGTTATGCAAGTGTTCATTAACGTCAGTATAATAAGCACCTCCCCACTGCACGGGAACCAAAGTTGTAAAGGGATTTATCAGGAACCCTCAGATTCATGGAACAGGAGTTTTGCTGTTTGTCATTTTGTATAAATATTCATGCAATACTTGCTTAAAAACAGATACACACATTCAGAGAAATCACTGTTACTTCCTGCTATAAACTCTTATAGGTCAAAGCAGCAAGTATTTCCTAATACCCAGACCTTGCAAGATTTATTTTTTCAAATGCACAGTGGATTCATTTTCTTCAATTTCAGCCAAGTTACCTTTCTGTGATTTAATCTAGTGCTAATGTAAACCTTGCAACCGCACTGACTCTGTGTTCTGGTAATGATTCCATATATGGCTAGACTGAACACAGGACACATCATAGTAATAGTAAACAGGAAATAGTTCAATATGTCCATTAGTCCAAGCAATGATTCATTAATTACCCCAATCTACGTCGAAACACACCAGTCTTGCAATATTACACAGGAGTGCAGCAACATTCGTTTTTTTTAAGTGCTCATCTTTCCAAAAGAACACTGCTTTAGTGGTCATCGGTACACAATTAGACACACACATCAGACAGATAAAAGCTTTCTTTGATATCTTTGTATCAAAGCATTTACAGTATATTATTTTGTCAATGACTATGTTTTCTTGCACACATTATCTCACTTTCTTCCTTTTCTCAAATGTAAAAAGACAGTATGCCTACTTTTTTATGGCTACTATCCACTAATATTACTGAAAACCCAAATAATATTGTCATGGCCATGTATTGATCAGAAAATGTTACATTTCATATCCATATGAAATTTGGTTTAGCTTTTTTTGCCATACAAAATTAAGAATATTGTCATGTACCGAATAAAATTGGAGTCTAGTGGTCTAGGTGTTGGACTCCCAGCCAGAAGGTTGTGGGTTCAAACCCCAGTTGGCCTACCTCTAAGCATCCTTGAGCAAGATGCCTAACCCCTATCTCCTCCATGTAATAGCAGCATGTAATTGTAAGTCACTTTGGATAAAAGCGTCTGCTAAATGACCAAATTGTAATTGAATATTAGTGTCCATGTAAACATATACAATGTAGACAAACTAATACTGGGAAAAAGGATATTCCTCAATTTGTGTCCAATTGCCTATGAGGTTGAAAGAAATTATAAAAACTTGTGTTTTGAGTGCATGCCCGATCAAAACAACAGTGGCACAGAAATATAACCCAATCGAGCAGTGTACCTTTAAAGTATGTTGTTTATTAATATAATGTTTCTGCCCTACCTAGCATCTTCATATGTTTAACCGTTCAGCTACAGTGTGCACAACATCCGTTCATGTTTTTTAACAACTCCAAAACCTATAATTCTGTGCTCATCAATCCTAAAGATGAAGGTATGATTTTCAATAGGACTCTGGTTCTGGTATGATATGGTTATTGATTACCAAAGAGGGGGGTATAAAGGGGCAGGGATGTACTCTGTCTTTATATTGACCATAACTTTAACACTGCTGCCAGAATCTTTGCTCAGAGATATTGTAATGCACAAGAGTCACTGACCTACGGCAATCACAAGATTTATATTCTCTTTTATTTGCTGATTTTCATGCAAGGCACATAGCATTTCCTGACATAGCACATATTGAAATTCAAATCCTTTACAAGTGCAAATAAAATGAGTGGAAGTTGCAGAATACCAACAGCCATAGACTAGGGAATGTTTAGCAGAATTTGCACTTTCCTCTACCACGGTTGAGTTTTGTATCAAAGCTCATGTGAATAAATTGAGGCTGTGGCAAGAGCTACACAAAAGACTGTTCAATGGTGAACCTTTGGTAACCTTTTCTAGCCACTGACCTTCAATAATGAGACTATGTTGTCTCTTGTTCCCTTTGGACAATCAGCCATTGAAACAACTGCCATTCATAGCGTCTGCTCCACCCTCTGCCTGACCCTTTTCCATGCAAGTAATTAGCTGCTGTTGCATTTCCATCTAATGCAAACTGACCACAAACATCTTCATATAAAATTCACTAACCATGTACAAGATGCGCAAGACATTCCCTATGGCATTGTGTGTTGGTTACATTACAAGTAATCAAGAGCACACAGAGACAACTTACTTGTCAGTCCGCGCTAATGTCAACAAAGCAGAGTTGTTTGTTGCGAATGGAAAAAATATAAGGAACGTATCGTCATGGGTTTCATAGACTTAGTTTAGACAAAAAAAGTGATTTTGACTGTGTAATAATGCAGACTTTTGGAGCTCCCATACATCCTACTGCATTAGAACTATGTGCTATCACATCAATTTACAGCCCTAGTATCAATTCATACCGTCCTCTTCTTCATCATCCTCTCATTCTTCAACTCTACTTGTGTTGCACATGAGTAATGAGAGGGGGATGGGGGGGGGGAACGAATGAACCATCGAGCAGGGAAGGAAAATAGAAGAGATGGGAAGAATGCCTTTGGACGGGGTTTAAACATGTGGGCTAGTTCATTTCCATGTTTCCTCTGATCCTTTGGGGGCCAAACTAATTGATTAATGTTTCCTGCTCACTGGGAGAAAATACCGTTTTAAGCTTTGAATAAAGATTTTTACACCTTCAGTCCTAAAAAAGACCCACCAGCAAAAGGCAATGACACAACTGAAGAAAGCAACAAGACTAAAGAGATACAAGGTTTCTTCTGGATAATGATGTTTTTTGGTGGCAAACTGTGACAAAATAACATCATATAGTAATAGTAGTAAAACAATGGACTTGGACAACAGACATGGTTTAGCCAATGAGATATTTACTTTTCAAAGGGGCTGTTGGGATTTCAGCACCTGTCACAGGGAGCCCAGAGATGGCATGGTCATAAGCACTCTATGTGATTGGTCGATCTAATCTAAGAAAATCCCTGACCTCTGGACGTTCCTCTGGCAGTAAAAGGTCTGAGAAACATACATTAGTTATATCACATTTTTGTTTGAAAGGAGAAAATGTATACATACAGTACATCACAGTAGCTACATTACAGTATCTAACTGGATTATGTATTGCCCTGAACACTCAGTGTCCTAGACCAGACACTTTGCCCAGCATTTACATCAGAAAAGCATGATTAAGCATGATCTAATGATGAACCATTAGATAGCATATATAGCATATAAATGCTATAGAATCACAACATTATGGAACTCCCAACCAACTGTAAGACCATCAAGTTGTCAACTGAACACTAAAATTATGTAATTCATAAGACCTAAATTCATCATGACTACTTTGCCCTTTGCATGTTTTTGACAGCAACAAGGAAATATTTATATACTGAGGACTCTTAGAGGCAATTGCATATCAAAATCAGTGAAGTGAAACCAAAACAATAGCGACCTTTCCCCAACATGGTTTATTAAATATGAAAGGTCAGCTTCATGATGGGGGAGGGTGGTGCTGAAGTCTAGCGCGCAGCAGCCAGACACAAAATACAGTAATATCTATCAGATAGCCATGCTGCCTCCAGAGGTTACTTGAATGTGAATAGTGGAAGGTAAAAATAGACACTTCACCATTTCACTCACTGGTAGGTTTCCATCGTCTTAAATGTCAGAGTCTGTGCTGTGAAAATGTTCCATATTGATAGAAATTTATAAATGCAGCTCTCAGGACTTTTGACTGCAATATTTGTTCCTTTTTTAGAATAGAGTTTCTAAATAACATATCTGAAAATGATTTCCGGTACCCATTACCTTCAAGTGTATTTTTCTTGTCATAATTATTTAATGTTTTCCTACCAAATATTAATTACATTAAAGTCATTCAGCAGTTAAACCCGAGTTATGTTCATTAATGTTAATAAGTTACTTGCCATGTTGTTTCATTTGTGTCTTCCATGTGGGGTTCTTTAAACAAATCACCAAAGGACCTGAAAGATGCCCTAAAACCATTAAGCTAAGGAAGGAAAGAGTTTTTGCTGCAGAGTAATAGACGACATGTTTTGGCATTGTGTGCTATGTGTCTAAGTTCACTACCTTGACACTGTCTAGACACCGGCTATTTTTACACCATAGTTTTTTTAAACCATATCATTTCCATCACTCAGACGATTATACAAATACTGTATGCATCATCAGCATGCACAGTGAGTAGACGCACTGTCATTGGCAGATCGTTATAACACTAATAAATAATCCATGATTTTGTATAGCTTGTGTGTTTATCCAGCGCCTGTAATAAAACATGACAAGTGCGTTTGATTATAGACTGTTCCAACAACCAAAACCATCAACAAAGCTTTCTGTACAGTGGAGCCACAGTGGCAGTTATAAGCTAGTTCATAATGTAACTGCATAACATATCAGATATGACAAGCACATCACATCATCAGTTTGCTAAAAAACCAAGCAGATAAGATAAAAAGAAGTTGCCAAACTGGCGCAGGACGTTTCTTCACCTAATCGCAAAAGACAAAATCTCTCTATAAATCAACCAGGGAAGCTACTGGTAAAAGTGAATGTCAGTATGGAGTTATATCGAGGTATAAGGAACACATAGCTAACACATAAAGGGAAATGCTGTATAGAGCTTCCATATTGTTTTATGTCCCTTGTGTTAAATGTAGTTCCTCTCAAGTGAGGAATTTCATAGCAGAGACAAAACATGAATTCTGCATTCTACAAAGGCCTTGCCAAAAATCATATGTGGGAGTGTGGGCGTGGTTTAGCTCTGATGCAGGTGAGGGGGAACGTGTGGAGCTCTGGCTCACGGGGCTGAGAGACAGGTGAGGGCAATTATTAATCACCTGTCTCTCTTTTAAGCAGTGAATGAACGCAGCTGGAGGAAGCTCCGGTTGGGAGCAAAACAAACAGAGAGCAACCACGCGGGAGCTCTCTGGAACAGAACGCAGAACGCAGGCAGTGTTAAGTCCTGTGGTATACTTAATAAACTCAATAAACCGTGCGACGCACGATAAAACCAGAACCATACCGTGTGGACCGTGTGGACCCCTTGTGTGCCACAAGGGGTTTTGGAAAAGGCATGTTGAATGGATTTTTCTGTTAAGATGGGGCAATAGGAGACTTGACATCTGCAAATTGTGTAATAGGGAGCCCGTCCCTACTTTCAGGCTAGCTTCAGTTTCAAGCCCCCAGGGACTTGGTACCTGGCTGGTATGGTGGCCAACGCTGGTATTTCAGCCAAATGCTGTTCTGCCCAAAAAGCCCATTCCCCATTGATGGCCCATAGAAAACAGGCGTCTCTAAAATGATTTATAAACAGGCTACAAGTATTAGTATTAGCTAGCAAAACGAAAACAGTCTTTCTTATTGGATTATTCTGTTGATATTGTATACTGTAAACACTAGATGCAATTGATACTTAACAACTGCTCCATTTTTTTTCAACGGTCTGTGTCTAGTGAGTTTAGGTAGCAGGGGCCATGGACTTTTGGAGATGGTGTTCATTAAAGCCTGCTAAAAATGCTAAAATTGGATAAACGATGATATTGCTTCAAGTTTTTAAACCGGCCATCATTGTCTAGACAAAATGAATGAACTACTACTGATATAAATATACTACTGATTACAGCTATGTTCCTGTGCTATATTCTTTGGAAATTGTGTTTATTAGCGACTGCTATGGAGATTTTAAATGCAGCTTTAGTAACTTTTGGAACATAACAAGCTAGTTCCGGTTTCGCTTTGGGTCCCTGCATCATATTTAAAATAAATTATAAGGCCTAAAATTAATAACAACATTGACGTAATGAAAGTGTGCAACAAATGCAAAATAAAAAAATTAATAAAAGGTTATTATATAGAAACAAATCATAGCTGGGACCTTTCACATGACAGTGAGTACAACCTATATTACTACAACAAATAGCTTATATGTCTTATTTTGAATATTTAACAGCAGATTTCATTACAACCCTTTAGTAAATATTTGTTGGTAAACTGCCACTTTGCTTCCATCAGACATATCCCAGTGTATCACTACCCACAGAATTGCATTTTGTTCCTGAACCCTGACAAGTGCTCGCTTGTTAAGGCGAAACAGAGAGTGGGGGTCTTTTAACGTGGATTCCTTCTACGCCTTCTCTCCCTCTCTTTCTGGCAGTTAGTCTCATCATTTTAGGTATGCAGGAAGAGGCCTGATATGCTTTGACTTGCCCTTCATTCCTTTTGTATTCAGGAGCCCATAGCACTCTCCCTTCATTGCCCTCATTCCTTCCTCTCCAGCTGTTTTGGTGCAGCCATGGTTCAGTTGTCATTATACAGGCCTGCACTGATGTTTTCTAAATACCTGCTTAAAAATCTAATGCTCTTTCCTTCACGAATTATCGGTTTGTATCGTAATGTTTGAGGGATTTTTAAGGATTTCTAAGGATTTTTAAGCTGTGGTCCGTTACTCTACGCGACCAGGCCGGTCGAGCAGAAAATGAGTCACTGCTTTGATTTTAAATTACATGCATCATCCAGGTTGTGTTGCAGTGCCCGCCCTTAAGTTGGACGTACGGGAGCTTGATTCATGGCTGAGTCAGAAAAATGTCATTGCGTCTCTGCTTGGCCGTTAGAGAGAAGGCCCTCCGGTCCGGGGAGTTAATTGTACACCAAGCTTCCCCATTCAGGCTGACACTTGTAGTAGCTACTGTACTTAATAGCAGTTACTGTATCGGTATGAAGTTGAGTCAGCCTTTGATCCTTTAATGTGTTTGAAATGCTATGTACCTCAGGTGATGCCACAGTAACCATTGCCCACCGCTTCACCCCCCGAGAGCAGCTGAAGGAGCTCTCCCGTCTGGCTGATATCATCATTGCAGCTGCAGGTAATGGGATCAGACCCCATCACCCTCACGCCTGTCCCATCACCCAAGGACACTGCCATTAAGCAGATATTCCTATCTGTGATCATTAAAGGTGATTTGACGGCTTGAGTATATTTTAGTGCAAACTTTCAACCTTCAATCTGCGTTTTTTTGTTTTTGTTTGTTAAAGGGTCATTCCTCGATTTGTGTCCGGAATCGCTCTTGTGGTTCATACCAGTATTACAAAACACACCTGCGTGCTGAGTGGCTCACGCTCCTAGGCTCAAACCATTCTCCCCCTTGCGTAGTTGTGTTTCAAACGTGAGCTGGGGAATTTTGGGTTCTAGTGGCGCTATGATGCAATCAAAGAGTTTAGCTTTTGTTGATCATTATTTCGTTTGATTGTACGGTGGAATGAGGTAACGCCATACAAACTGCCACTATGACCTTCTTAGGAGACCCTCCTTATAGAGCGCTATAGTAGTGACAAGCTAATGACAGTATAGGTAAAAACTATACTATGATTGTACTACATAGTAGCTTAGCACCATAAAGGAATGTATATTTTATGAATCATGAAGAACTGTGACCTTCGTTGGAACCAATTCCCACTTTTCTGGTACCCGTTACTCATTACACAATGCATTTATGCTTGTATTGCAGCTGTACATAGTGAGTAATCAAATCTATCCTGTTTCCTTCCTGCTACCTGTTTTTATGGCATTTGGCAACTCTTCATTTTGGATTTTGTTGGTTGAGAATTGTGTGATTTTTAAGGATTAAGTTCATGTTCTGTCATGGAGCTTGAATTCGCAACTAGCAAGCAAATAAGAATTAGAACGTCATTTGGGTCAGTGTGTCATCGCGTTTGTGTGCTGTATACTGCGCAGGTTTTTGTAATATTTTTTTCGTTTATTAAATTTAAATCTTATACTGTAGATTTCTAGTTCATCATTTTAAGGTTCCAGAAATATCGGTACAGGGGTGATAATCAGCCAATTTAGCTACACTATCATACATTCTAGTTTGAAATACCCCCTTTTTCAGGTGAATTGACACACAACAATAAAACACAGCCTTGTATTGTGGTAACTGATGCTGGGCTTGCACCAGACCCATTCTTTAGACCCATTTTAGCCAACTGAAGCCAGACACTATGTCACTTGGTTTTTAGTTGTTATGGTGATTTGGAGTCATGACATCCCACAAGAAATGACACACAGGCCAGGACCAAAGACGTCCTGGCCTGTATTAAACACAGCAAATGTTGTTGGAAATGCCCTTCAAGATGAAGATGGTATTAACGCTGCCCACTGAAGGATTGATGGCCAGTCATTGGTGACATTGGACATTTGTCTGGGACAGTGAAATGTGATCTGGTGTAAGCCCATTTTTAAAGGGACATGGCGAAGAAAGCTTGGAGATTTATTAGCAGAGAAACGTAATACTGCCTATAGATGTTTGTATTAACAACTGACTCCAATTAGTCATTATGTATTGGTGTACATAATAACTACACATTTTGTGTTGATAGCTTATAATCATTGCATCGTTTTTTCATACTTCCATTGTTCATTGATACCCAATTTTCCTCATCTTTGTCAGGATCAGTATCCCTCATCAAGTCGTTGAGTTCCTTCAGCTGACCGTGTGCTGCGATTGCAGGGTACAGCAAAGGGTCATGTGATTAACACTGTAACGGGTGCCACTTTTTGTTTTCCTACCTAGGGGTTCCCGGGCTGATCACAGCCGATATGGTGAAGGAAGGAGCGGCCGTCATTGATGTGGGCATAAACCGCTTCCGGGACCCAAACACTGGGAGACTACGGCTCGTTGGCGACGTGGACTTTGAGGGTAAATGACTATAGATCAGATAGATAGCTTCTAGAACACTGTAGAAGCTCTGAACCTCTGCACTGGGGCTCCAAGAGTCTACTTCTGAGATCCGGGATGTTTTGCTGTGCTGATCTGTGGAGCACAGACTTCAGTAAATGAAGATGGTGGTAGCCCTGGTAAAGTGGTTACCTCCACTTGTGTTTATTTCTGTTAGTTAAGATCATCCCATATTTGGTACATGATAATGGAAAAGTCTGAAGGGAATAACCAGAACATGTGTTTTTTGAGAACATGAGCAAAAGTCGTAGTAAGTAAGCATAATATTATTAGGGTTGTGTTTTTAGGAATACAGACAAATGCCATTGTAAGAACTGAATAAAAATGTTGTTAATGAGGAAAAACAAACTTGGTCACAAGGGGCTATTTACCTATTTATTAATTTACCTCTTTATTTCCAGATCAGATAAACGTATTGTGTGTGCAGTCTACAGTGGGTGCAAGGGAGCAGTCCAGCGAGGAAACATGTATTTAGCCGTTCGGTCTGTAGCGCACGTGAACGATAAAAAGTGGCGTGACTCTGCCTCCATCTTTGGCTTCATGTAGGTGTGAAGGAGCGGGCAGGCTTCATTACTCCCGTTCCTGGAGGAGTGGGACCGGTAACTGTAGCCATGCTGATGAAGAACACTGTGACTGCTGCCAGGAACGCCCTGACGCATTAGACACGCACACACACACACACACACACGCACACACACATGCACACACAAAATGGATCAATTCTATGAATGATACACATTAAGAGAATATATACATTCCCACACACATTTGCATACATTAATTTCATATGCCCATGAGCCCACAACACCATACCTCCTGGAAGACATACAGTATTTCATACGCATTTTGTTTCTTTTTCTTTGATTTATTTACGTATTTATTTGTTATTTTCAGAGCTCATATTTAAAGATTTTAGATTACTATTTTTTCTACTGAAGCAATTTATGTTTGTCTTTTAAATATTCCAGACGGTCTGGACATGGGAATGATTCAATAAAGTTTTATGCAGTTGAATTCCTATTCTCTTTTTGTGTAATAAATAGAAATTCTAACAATGTCAAACATTTCTCTTGTTTAAAGAGATGGGTTTAACTTGAATTGTAAGGTTCACTTAATGAAAAATAGGTCAATAAATGAACATTAAAGGGACGATTTAGTCGATTTGTGACCAGAATTACTCTTCTGTTGTGTGTAACTAACCAGCGTTACAAAAATGTTGTTTTAGTTTTAAACTCTGAGCACTGGCCACCCCCACCAATTACTCAGTGTTGAGTGGCTGGCGTTCGTCTCTACTTCTTCCCCCATGGCACTCATAAGCTAACGCCATTCTCTACCACTTCCCCCTATACCCACATGCACATTTGAGGTTCTGGGAGTGCTATAACAATGGAGTGTACCTTTAACAAAATCTTAGATAAACTAACTAACATCTAATAATAATTTATAGTTTTTATTAAATTAACATTATTTAGAGCACAGGGTATGCTGGAAATTAAATTACAGCTAGCTGGTCTCAACCTGCAGGGCCTGTTGGAAACCAATGGTGCAATAAAACAAACCTTTGCCCCAAAATCTCTTTTCCCTTACCATTGAACCTGTTTGTCCAGTGGCTATATATTACCAACGTCTGAATTGCATTTGAGAAAGAAGGATGTTCACACTTAAATAAAATCAGGAATCATCCATTGTACTAGGTTGCTGTTTCTGCCATACAAGAATACTTTGTATGTGCCTTAAGGGTGAAACACTTGTTAAACCGCAAACACAAGACTTTGTCTCTGCATGCAGGTAGTAAGGGGAACTTAAACTGATTTAGTGAAAGGAAACGCTTTTCATTTTTTTGATGTGAATTATTCGATACTGATTGGCTGCTGGGATCCTTAGAAAGTTTGGATAGCCTATAGCTTATATAAACTCCAGCCTGAGCATATCCCTAAACATACTTCACACCTAACCTCAGGAGGTAGCTGAAACAGAAGGCAAGATGGTCACAGAGGGAAACACATGCCTGCAGAAAGGTGAGCTGGTTAATCCCTTTTTAATTATTATAATACATTAGGCTTTGTACACTTTGAGCTATATAGCCATATATTTCAAATGAAAATCACATCCTGGCCTTCTCTTTGCTTGCTCTGTTGTGGCACTTTTCTTGCTTAGTGTTTTCACCGTAGTGAAACACCAGCACTATGCGTTCTAACTCTCAAGTGGTTGTCAATGTAGATGCTGGTTAAATAAACTTGGCCTCAGTCACTTGTGAGAACACCTTCCTACAGTACCTTTGAATGCATGCCTCATTGTCTTTTCATCAAGGTTTCTTTCTTTTTCCGTCAACAGCAGGTAAAAGTTACGGTGTTAAAACCTTGAGAAGTCACGTTAGACTGTGATTGAGGACTGTACAAATTAACTTCACATTACAAAACTGTCTTTTTTACGAGGCACAAAATGATATTTTTTAAAGCGTATCTAAGTAACGCCTGTCAATGAATCTATCTGCCTTTTGTGTTGCAGCTCTTTCCTCGGTGCTGACAGCACTGATCCTCATGGCCACGGCAGGGCAGTGTGCCTTGCTAGCAGGCCACAATGACTCAGCCGCCAACTCCACACTAGATCCTCTGCGGGCTACTGTGCTTATCAGTGGTGGGTGACTAAGTGGTTTTTGATTCGCTAACACAGCACTAACCGTGTGACACAAAGTTGGTATGGATAATAAAACATGTATTAAGCGTCTCTCTTTGCCACTCCATTGGTTGCAGAGACTTCGGAGGAACCTCGGGTCCTGAGAATGTACAGGTCGTGTCGAGAGGAGCATCTGAACTTTTGTGCCAACGATGGGCAGTGCATGTACCCACAAGACAATGACGAGCCTTCCTGCATGTGAGATATTAAACCTGGTCACATCTAAACACAGACATTTAGCCTACACTAATACCCATAGTACCTTCAAACGCACATACGCCTTTGAGAACTCCTCGGTTTGTGTCCAGAAATGCCCCCTGTGGTTGAAACCAGTGAAACCAAAGTCTGATTAGGTTTGAAACGCCGAGGGGGGGGGGGCAGGTCTCCAGTCCTCTCCCTACGGCACGCAGTGGCTTACATAGTTCTCTACTCCTCCCCCTACACCCACCCTACACAGTTGGATTTTGAACATTAGTGAGTTGGGGCAGACATTTGGGGCTCTAAATCGTTAACACAATCCAGGGGCGTGATTTTAAGAGATGTTACCATACGTTTAATGTTATGTGGTTGTTTACTGCCTCGCAATTTTTTTTTAATTGGAACATTTAGATTTTATTCTTTTATTCTTCAATTTAAATGTTTTTTTCTCATCCTCTATATTTATTCTATAATTTAAGTATCTTTTTACGCATTATAACATCCTGTTTTACTGTATAACGTGTTTTTATGTGAAGCATCTGCTTCATGTATGAAATGTGCTATACAAACAAAGTGCCCTGCCTTACTTTACTGTGTGTGTTTATAGGTGCAAGCCTTTGTACAGTGGCCATCGGTGCATGCTCACCTCTGGGACTTTGAAGGGTCTGTCCAGTTATGAAGAGATCATTGGTGTTAGTGTGGGCGTGGCCATGTCCATCATTTTTCTTATCATCGTAATTTCATGCGGCCTCCGGCTCAGCAAGAGGTGAGTGTGTCAGCTTGTGTGTCAGTAATGCTGTTTTTTGACGGTTGCTCTCAACCTAACTGTATTCCCATGTGCCGATCGTTCTACAGTATACATTGGATAAAATACTTAGTGGATTCATATATTATGCTAATACTTCACTTGATCTGGCCTCCATACCTCATGCCTTTCTTTTGCCTATTAATTAAATGGATGTGGCCTATTAATATGTTCATTTAACATCTTCATTCAATCATACTAATTGTAAGTGTCTTTTATTTTTAGGTGTACCAAGTCGGCACCACTGATTAAACATAATGGATCATTGAATTCAGTTTGAATACAAGAATGTGGAACTCTTCCTCATCCTAATCCAGAAAAATAATCATCATCGTCCTCATCATCATCACTATTTGCAAAATTCAAGAACAATTAAGGTGTATCATATAAAGTATAATGTAAATGTGTCATACTTAGAGATGTCAGTGTTCCATTTTGCCATTATACAGTAGAAATTACGCTTCAGGACAGAACATCCAAATGCCAGCCTTTATATATTGGTCAGTGTTGACTGTTGAACGTTGAGTTGCAATTTAGCAGGAAATGATTCGTTTAGAAAGCTTACGAACAGGGAATTTATTACATGGTCTATTAAATTAATTATATTTGTCACTATTTATTATTATGTAAAATGATTTATTTAATGTGTAATGTTAATTGCTTTGTAATAAATGTGTGAAAACGAATCCAGTTTTGTTGCTGCATCGCTTAACACGGAAAGAAAACGTGCGAGCACATGCCTATATTATTTAAAAGCACAGGAAAATAAAAGTAAAATGTTCATTATTTTCCACCATGAAGAAGATAACTGCTACTACAACCTAAACATTTCCAATAACCGTATTAGCCTAAATCCCACAGAAATTATAGGTATCCCTACATGTATAGTGACTGGGGAATGAACAACAAGCTATATTGGCTAGACACTGGAAGGTTGAAAGGTTCCGCGGTAGCCAAATACACGACAGCTCCACCTTATTCCATCACAATATGTCTGCAGAGCCTGTAGGCCTGTTTGGTCCTTTCATGTGCGAAATCTGGTCAATTAAAGGAGTCGACCACCACACCCAAACGACATCATCCTCTCGCATGAGATTTTTTTTCACCTCCAACAAAATGCATTTCCGAGACACTTGGCCTCGCAACCGCTTACTGTTTAACCGGGATAGGTAGGCTACACACCTGTCTGTCTCCCCGCGGTACGTCACACTTTTTCTCTATTTGCTCCGCTATGAGGATCGTCAAACCATCAGCAATGTTGTCCGTTTTAGGTACGTTTCTGCTTTCGCGGAATTCTATAAAAACAACTCCAGAGCTGTAGACTTTGCGTGCAGATTCCTTATGGTATTTCACTGTTGGTCGAGAGTTTAGCCTGAGAGGTTTTAGCACTTTGAGAGGTAGCCAATAGTGCGCACAACATGCGCCTTGGATTGGACTTAAAATACATGCTGTGTTAATGTAAGCTATAGCAGTGACATATCTGATAAATGTTAACGAAGGAGGAATTTTCGTACATTGGTCCATGCATTCAAATTAATTTTCAATTTATTGCTAATAAAATCGGCTCTCACCGATCTATGCAATCATCTGTTCTCTCTTCCTATTAAATAGCTGTGTGCATTTTTATTTTTTAACCTCTCAAAGTGATCTAATGACCACATACTGTATGATCCATTCATTATAAACACGTTGCCCCTTCAAGTTACTAAGTTACTAAATGTGCGTGAGTATACATGAATGTGCGTAACCCACAATTGTGTCCCATTGGCTATTGTGTATCAGAATGTCCACCCTCAAGTTCTGTCTCTGCATTCTTTTCTTACTGAAGATTGGAGTTCAGGTGAAGAAATGGGCATAGTACACAGCTGACTGGTAGAAATGTGCAGGTTATCTTCGATGGAGCTTATTATTTCATGCAGCTTGTACCCTTGCAGAATGAGAAGAATTTTGTTTTACAATTCAAAATAATTTGTCTGTAGATACTTCTATAGAACTCCACAGGGCTTACATACATTGCCCGTGTCAATAGATGTTTTACGGGACTTCTCCAGTTAAGTAATAGTAATGCCCAATACATTTAAAATAAAAATACATTAAAAAACAACAGCTCATTTTCACCAACCGGTCACCACAATGGAATAGCTTTGGCAATGATCGCAACAAAATAACTGCTGCACCATAATATCATTATTCATAATTCATAAAGGGTGGATTTTACAATCTACCTTTCAGAATGAGAACAGAGTTGTGCCTTAAAATGGAATGGAACGAGTCCAAAACAGAAAGACCAGCATGTAATTGTAAGTCGCTTTGGATAAAAACGTCGCTAAATGACCTAAGAAAAATAGGAAAAATAGAAACTTGAATAAAGTACAGAATAAAGTACAGATATCCTACTTGAAAGGGGTACATACAGTAAGTACAGTAACAAATTAGATTCTCTAAGCAGTTTGTGAAGGATGCATTGATGAGTTTGTCTGTTATAACAGCAACCGACGAAGGTCTCAAGCAAAACATAGACATTATTTTTCTTATGGTGAGGTTTAAAACGGTGTAGTGTAATTGCTGACCAATACTAATCTACAAAATTCTCTTGTCAAAGCATTGGGATGTTTATGAGTCATATCTGTGATATCTGTAGCTATAGCTTAGTCACAGGTTTCACTTCCTGAGAGATGTATTTTAAATCATTCAACCAAATCAGAAACACCTAACAACTGACCTGACTCCTCTAATAAGAAAACACTTTAAAATAGCAATGCAGCCATAACAACAGATCCACACACACACACACACACACACACACACACACACACACACACACACACACACACACACACACACACACACACACACAGGTAGATGCAGCGACACAGAGGGTGAGGGCTTGGTGTGTTTTATGGCCTGTACAACTCAAGTTACCTGGAGACAGTGCCTGCTGGCTGTTCTAAAAAGCATGTTTTCTGTCATGCTAGCAGGAACGTAAGCCCGCCGCAAATAGCAGCCCACATCATACAGACCGGTGCGGGCATGCTTTTGCTTTTTTCATCAATTCGAGTTAGGAATTGTTAGGAATTTAAAGGTACACTCCTCGATAGTGCTATAGCAACCGCGTAGGCATGGGTGGGCCTGGGTCCACCCACTTGACACTCTGGCCCACCCAATCAGAAGGCTTCCTTGCTTCTTGGTTATATTTTGGTTAACATACATTTCAGAACCTATTGAGTAGGAGAGAACCAGGCCCACCTGATTTACTCACCCACATTGTGATTTCTACCTACGCTACTGTGCTATAGCCCAGGAGCCCCGGCTCACTGTCCGTGAAAATGACGGCAGCTATTGGGGGACGGGTAGAGAACAATGAGAAGTGCCGGATGGGGAGGAGTAGAGATGGGTACACTGTACCGTAACTGTACTGCACTGATGTACTGTAACTGTGACTCACATTTGAAAATAAATGTAAATACGTGCGCTCTAAAAACATGCTAACGTTGTTTGCTCCATTTCAACAGGTGTGCTGTTGCTCTGGCCTTATGTGCTCACAACCAGTGTATCGTCAGAGGTGCAACCGGCGGCCAGCAGCTCCCCTCCCGGTATGTGCGCTGGTCAGGGCCATGTTTCATGTCTGCCCGCGCTTGCGTACAACAGAATGCAGCCAGTTTCCTTATACGTCACCCTCCAAATGATGCCATTATGGCAGGATAGGTTTTTAGGGGCTGGATAGGGTAGTGGTTAGGGTATTTGATCCCCTACGTTCTGGCCTATACCTGTAAACAACCTGTCCAACCCCTACCTGCTCCTTAATACCTGTAATTGTACTCACTGTCACTTTGGATGAACACGTCTGCTTAATGACCTAAATGCAAAATGTTATCCCCAAAAGCAGCATTAGACAAGAAAAGAAAAAAAAGAATATAGTGCATATTGTAGTGTATTCGGAGGTTGTGAGGTGTGTAAATAATGCGCACCTGGCTAAGCGAGGTGCGCGTGAGTGTGAGGGATCACATACTGAGAAGAACACAAAAGCGACAGGACGTGCAATTTCCAACCGTTGTCTCGTTTGTTGTTGATTCAGAGGAACGGCGCCCCCGTGTGGCGAGGTTGACAATGCAGAACTGTGACCCCAGTATGGGGAGCTACTGCTTCAACAATGGCGAGTGCATGCTGCTAGTGGACATCAACGAGCACCACTGCAAGTAAGACTGTCTTAGTGTGTGTGTGTGTGTGCGCACGTGTGTGTATGTGTGTGTGTGCGTGAACCTTGTCAGTGTTTACTAAGTTGGTTTGTGTGTGTGTGTGTGTGTGGGCAGGTGTGAGAGGGGTTACTACGGCCAAAGGTGTTCCTATGTGGAATTTGTCTCCCAGCCAATGGGAGAGAAGCAGCTGGTCCTCATAATTGTTTGCGTGGCTCTGTTGATTACTGGGCTAGCCGGTGCTCTTTACTTCCTCTGCAGATGGTGAGTAGGCTATTATGTAAAGGTGTGGGGTTATTCAGAGAGTTTTGTGACTTGGGGTGACATGGGAGAAAAGACATTAGAAACATAACAGTGCTCACCTTGCAGCTTTTAGCATAGTTTGCTAGATCATTTACTGGATTGTGTTTCTTTAGCTAATCACTGAACATTTGCACTGAGGACATTCAATTCAATATAATGTGGACTTGAAATACATTCAGATTTATGAATATATATTGTTATAGTATTAAAGCACTGGCAATAGAAACGTTTAGAGGCCTTAATTACTAGAACTACAGTAAGTCTTATGGTGTCCTTTCAAACCATAAACAGAAGAAGAAAAAAATAATTTTTGTTGCTTTGATCTATATACGTTTATATACCAATCTATATACGTTTACATCACATTACTTACTTATTTGTATGCTTTTAAGTAGATTTTTGGGGAATTGTCAGCGTTACATACGTCAGCATATAAATATAAAGAACACAACTTATTTTCACAGGTACAAGAAGAACAGGTGCCTACGTCAACAGAAGCAACAGGGTTGTAAGGGGGAGCAGAGTGCTTAGTGTGTGTGTGTGTGTGTGTGTGTGTGTGTGCGTGCGTGCGTGTGTGTGTGTGTGTGTGTGTGTGTGTGTGTGTGTGTGTGTGACATACAAATGATTATATTTGTATGATCAAAATGGCCCGAGCAGCATGTGTTACATTTAGTGGACTAACTACCATGCAGATTCAAGTTTACAATTAAGAGAGCAGACTGTATCATTACACAATTACAAAAGTTTACAGAAAGTATTGTAAACATGCATACTGAGCAGAATAATAATGTAATTATAATATTCCTGCATTTTCCCCTTGTTTAAAACAACTACTTCCAGATGCAGTTGTACCACATTGTGCTTGAATTCAAATTGAAAGCACGTGATTGGCCGAAGCAGACGCGCACACACACTCACACACACAGACACACTCATGTGACCCCACTCTCAATGTAAGTGTGAGGGGTCCAGTGGCATCACTCTGAGTCTGCCCCCTAATGGCTAGTATTATTATTGTTCTACAGAAGCTCCCAAGGATGCCTTATTTTGCCTGTTGTCAGAGTGAACAAAGGAGCTGTGAGCTTGCTACCCTGGTGCCTGGTGCAGTGCAGAACCAACCATCCTCCTCAGTGTTCCCCTATCAGCTCCCTATCCTAAAGTTCATTGCTTTTAAATTATACAATTTATATAGGCTGCCCATGTCTGAACTGTGTTGCTTCCTTACCGCAATACACTGTAAATCTGCAAGCAGATGTTCAGGATGAAATATTCCATTTGGTCATCTATGTATTGAATGGACTGATATAATTTTTTACAAACATTTCCCGGGAATGTGTTTTTTACAAGGTTTGTCTGGAGATACATTTCAATGTTTGCAGTGTTTCACAATATATTTCCGTTTTCATGTGGAAGAGTTTCCACATTCCGGGCTGTTAATGTTTACCAGAGAGATATCCTGTTTCCTGTACTCGTGCATGCATCATATCAGGAAGTCAAGAGTATTGGTCAATTTATTACAGTTGCACATGTGAGCCAGAAGAAAACAATAGAACCCAACAATGGAGGTCAGATTAATAATAACTGACACTCCCTGATTGTGGAATTTAGCGCCCCCAGGCTCTTATCGCTGTTTTTTTTTTTTTAATGGGTGGTGATTTTATGACGAGGTGTGTCTTCCTGCTCAATCACAGTTGGAGTTCCCTCATTTTGAATCCATTCTTTTTTGGTTACTGTGTATATTTTCTGCATTGTTGTTGTTGTTGCTAACTTTCAGTATGCTTAACTCTTTAGCTAGTCTTAGGCCTTATTTATAATTAAGTTGTCGTCTGTAAAGGACACCTTTTGTGCTGACATAAATTGCATTATTGTCATCATTAGAATGGACACTGAATCTTGAGCTTCCGAGTTCTGGTAAAAGAGGTATATGTTAAGTGTACACCATTCTACATATTTCTAATTAAAGAATGAGCACGAATAAAATGATATATTTTGTCTCTGATCTATACATTATCTATTAAACATTTTCATGAACTCCATATAATGTTTTGTTGTAAATTATGTTTCACATCTGCGTGTTTATTTTAAACCACCAGATTCATCCAAAACCTTTTTACAGACATGGCATTTCTTTGTCATGACATCAGCATTTTCCTCAAACCAATCAAAACCTTGATATTTTTAGTCACACCTGCAATGAAGCAACTTTGAACTAACCCCAAATTGAACAAGTAAAAACAGAAGTCCACTTATACAAATGAATTGTACTCTTAAAATTAAATATCTAAGTCCCATCTGTTGTAAATCCTGTATGCATAAGAACATGCACTGATCTCTTATAATAAATAGACAAGTGCTGACATATTGTGACAGTAGTCACAAAGATTTCGGAAAGTAACACATTTCAGATTTCAGAAAATATTTGCATCTAAATCTAAATAGTGGTAACAAATAAAGCCAAATGAGTAGTATGCAAAACAGATACAATACACAGCTAACACCAGCAACAGTTAGTCATCAGAGTGTATTGGTAGTGACCAAAACCTGGAATGGATATATTGCATTCTTTCTTTTCAGCTCTCAACAGCATCATTTACACAGGGTCAGGAGGACATGACTGGCGGTTAAATTCCAGGATAAATACAGTAATGTAGCATATTGTTTAGTCTTTGCTCCCATGCAATGCCACAGTGTCCTTGAGCTAAATACAGAATCTTGAGGCTCCGGGTTCTGAAGCATATTTTGAAGGAAATGTACGCAGGTATGTACGACACACAACAAAACATTGCAGTGTGTGTTATATGGCAGTTATGTGACCTACTGAACAAAGTATTGTCTCCTTGATGAGTAAATCAATAACAACACTCCTCAAAGACACCTCATTATCATTGCAACCAGAGTCAATGAGCCATGTTTAATGCTACTGTAGCTGAAACCTCTTCCTGCTTAAAGCCTCTGTCAGCACGCTAGGGAATAGACATGAGGATAGATTAGCTAGAACGCCATCCATTAAGGCCTGTTTAAGGTGTGTTTAAAATCAAATTTACACACATAAGCATGCACACGCACACAGGGACAATTCATTTAGGGGCCTAATTTTAACACCTCCACGTTTATTGAACACTTCTGGAACACTTCTGGAACACTTTTAAACACGCTTGTGTTTGTGTGCGTACCCTGTTTTAAGAGGCCTTGCTGTGTGCGTGTGTCCAGTGTTCTGGGTGTTGGACTCCCAGCAGGAAGGTCATGGGTACTAGTAAGCATCCTTGAGCAAGACTTAACCCCTATCTGCTCCTTCTAATACTAATAAGTGCACTCATTTTAAGTTGCTTTGGATAAAGGCGTCCGCTAAAGATGACCTAATTGTCTGCCAATGAGTGGAGCTGTAGCGCTCTGTCTGAAATTTGAACCAACGTTGTACGTTTGTTAAGTTCTCAACCATAGCACGACAGGTTACCTCCAGTCTTCATGCCGTGGGTTCTTTCCTGCCTCACCGTGTCAAAGTTTCCACGGTGAGGCATCCCGTCACATTTCTCCAGTGCCATTCCACATAATCCAAACGCTTCATTTCAGGCCTCTGTAAACATAATGTGGCACGAGGAACAAGGAATGCCATGGAGATATTCCCAGCATTCCGAGCTCCAGGCATGAATGATCCATTTGTAGACAAAACAATATCAGGACCAACACACGGTGAATACATTGTCCCACACTGAATCACACACACACACCCATGCCTTAAGGACTATCTCTTAGTTACAGCGTATTGATATCCTAACATTAACCATTAACACACCATCACAATCCTGCTGAAGTAAACGAAGATATGTTCCATTTATAAGCCTATCTGATTTAACCTAGATTTACCTGATACTGACATTTTCATTGAAGATATTATCTCCAAGTAGGCCTACTGTATATTCTTACTTACTGATGACTCTTTCATACTGCCAAGGGGGCAAGATAGTCTAGTGCAGTGTTTCTCAACTGGTGGGTCCCGGGCCCAAAGTGGGTCGCGAGGTCGTGCGGAGTGGGTCGCGGACGTGTGCTTTGGCTCCGTCAAAAGGTCCAACTTTTATTTTTGTACGTTTAAGTTTGTGTGCGTGCCAGTGTAAGTGTTTTTTTCCTGCGGTCAGAGGCTTGCTCAGGAGTACTGCTTGCTCATGTCGCAGGGCTCTGCTGTGACCCCAGATCTATATACCGGCACGGAGAAATCCGGAAGCAATAGCTGTAAGGAGGGCGGAAAACATCTTGTGGTCAAGCGCTTTGCACACTCATTAATCCCCAACAGGAGGCTTTGTCAAGTGTCAAAGTAAATCAACCAAATGCATCACCTTAGGCGGATGTGGGTGCACATGCACGCTCGCACACTTATACACACCCTTGCTTTAAGAGGCGGGTGTTGTGTATAAAAGCTGCACCCAACCCCAGTTGGAGAGAGAGGAGCGATCTCAGCACAGGACTAACGCACACACACACACATAGACACACACTACAGCTGACTTACAGGCTGTCACAGCTTTCTCCTGGGATATGAACGCTCTCGCCCTCACCTGCCTTCTGTGTTTTGGTAAGTTTGGACATGTGTGTGTGTGTGTGTGTGTGTATGTGTGTGTGTGTGTGTGTGTATAGTGCCATAGATGGAGCATAGAAGGAAGAAATATAATAGGACGAGAGAGGAAGACATTTTAAAGTAAAACCTTGTGAAACAAGAAATACAGGTATTCTAATATTTAGATTCTTGAAGATATGTTGGATATTCGTTATTTGCCTCGAGCTTGTCTCGAGTTGATACGGGGACTTGGGAGTACTCTGACCCATGTACTTTGACCCAGGTCTACTTCTATTGGAATATTCTGCACTATAAAACAGAATGTTCTGTCTTATTTTGCACTGTTGGTTCCTATAGGTATTGGATTTAGGTTCTGGTACTAATGGTTTGTGCCTGAGATGTGAGGTTCGATTGCATACCCCACTTATGTTAATGGCCTTCAGAAAAAGTCCAGTTTCATATAGAACCACTGATTTGTGATTTCATTTTTCTTTCTTTGACTTTCTTGGTAGCAAAGATAACTAAATTTAAGTGATGATGTTTTAATAATTTATCATCTTCTGTCCATTATGTCACATGATGAGAGGAATTATAATAAAACCTTGTTTTGAAATTTTAATCTAAAATGTAAATATATATTAAAAATGATATTAAAATGATATTAAAAATGATATTACAATTGATATTAAAATGGTATTAAAAATGATATAAAAAATTCTAGTTATAGTTAAAAGAATCCATCCTGTTACCTGGCTTTGCAGAAATAGAGCAGCATAGATAACAGAGAGTTTAGATTATCATCCCAGATTTTTGTTTGCTAGTATTTGCTGCTACTGTGATGAAATGTGATTCATGTTTTGCGTACCCTTTGAGTATGATCGATGTGTTCTTGTTGTAGTTTGTAGTGCTCTGGGCACCTCTAGCTCTGAGATCACATCCCCTGGTGGGCTGAGTCACGGGACTGGGGGCCCAACCACCGTGGAGGGCCTGCAGAACTCTCTGCGCGAGGATGACGAGCTGGGCGGGGATGAAGAGCTCTCAGGGGGAGCAGAACCAAGTTCCGCAGCTCACGGTACGACGACCCAAATGAGCTTCACGGTTTCCCTCTGGTTCGGCCTGAGATTTGTAATGTGTTACAGAGGGACCACCACTTTTTTACTGGTCAAATATCCTGTTTTCTGCTAAATTGTGTATGTAGGCAGGTAGACAACCTGTGTTCACTAATAACTTACCTGACAGTTGAAGGCCCAGCCCGTTATTGACACACAACGGCATTCTGCCCCATTTGTGATCACCCACGAACGGAAAACAAATTGCCTCTGGACGTTCGCTTTTACTTTCACACAGCTCATTCAAGGTATTTTTGTCAGCCCAGTAGTGTTGTTGTACTCAGCATAACCATGGTGGTGCAGGCATCATGGATTGAATGGCGACAAATGAACTAAAGTGCGGTATACGTCACACTGGACCTTGGAATTATTTAGGTGTTTCCGTAGCAACATAACAGCAAAACAGAATTACATTTTATTTTACAGTTTAATTGTCTTAGGAGTCAAGCTGACATTATTGTGGCAGAATATCAAAAAACGTACACAGTACACAGTACAGTGTACTGTGTACTGTGTAGACTAGTACGGGGTCCAGATCGGGGGTTTTCAACGTGGGAGGTGGGCTCCCCAGGTTCAGGAGGCTCGTTGAATGGAAGGGAGAAAATATGACATTAGTTATTACATTAGTCATAGGAGTTAATGGCGAACACGTAGAATAGCCTAAATGTGTGGGCTTTGGTTAAAGTGACAGTTCAGAGATGCAGTAGTTTGGAGGAATTGTACATGTTGGATTAAATTTTTCTTCCTATAGGTAGGTACAGAATGAGCTGTTTCATTGTCCATGCAGTGTAGGTTATTTACCACTAGTCTGAGCGTACGCTTCATCTGATGGGTGTCAGTGTAAAAAAAAACAAAAAACGTTTTAGAGTAAAAGGAAGACCCATCTGAATGCCCCTATAACAGATCTCCCACAGTATGCCTCGCGCCCCGAAAGCTCACCGCGGGCGGGGTTCGTTCTGGCAGCGCTATAAGCTCCCGGCGGTGGCAGGACCCTGTGACACTGACCTCCCCCCCGTGTTTCCCCCTACAGACCAACACGTCGTTAGAGATGAGCGGAGGGGGAGGAAGGGCCGGGGCAAGCACAGGAGGAACAATCACAGGAGCAAGAGCACCACAGCGCTCGACCCGGCGCACAGCGGCGGCGGCTCCACATCCCCGGCGTCTAGCACCGAGGACCCCTGCGTCTCCACGCACCTGGGATACTGCATTCACGGCTTCTGCAAGTACATGGAGGGCCTGCGGGAGCCAGTGTGTGTGTGAGTACCACATGAGGATTGTGTTCTGTTAGGAGTGTGGTCACATGTAGGAATTCATTATTATTTAGAATTATTATTATTATAATAATAATGATAATTATTATTATTATTACATTATAGGAATTGGGCGGCCAAGTTCTTGAGTTGAAAGTGAATTGAATAAAGTTATAAAGGTGCTTGGATTTAAAATGAACACACCTTTCAGTCGAGCAAACTCCCAGTGTCTCAACCTGTCTTGAGCTTGTGTACCGTGTCTTAAATACAGTTTCCATTGACAGGAGTTTTAAACCCCCCAAAATGATTTGTCATTCAACCCCTCTAGGTTAAGTTGCCTTATGGTTTAAAAAAGGTGTTGTTAAGCTCACTTGACAAAGTTGAACAACAAATAATTTACTGCAGTCAATGCGCCCAAAATACACCTGGACGGTTGAAGCTTTTGTTTTGCCTAACTTTAAACGTTGATGCCAAGCACAGAAGGTGTAATTAGTGTTTCATTCAGGGATGGCCTCAAAATGATTTACAGAATGATCGAGGATACAATAGTTGACTGATTCAGCTTCGCTCTGAACCTGATCACTTAGCTTGGCTTAAAAAACTAAAATACATAAAAACCTCCCATAACCAATGTGAGGCATGTATTTTAAATACGTGCCTCACTCACATTGGTTATGGGTTATATAACTTCCACAAACATGTGATTGAACGGAATGCTGGCTATGATTTATTAGTTATTGGAAGTGCTGTTTCATGCTTATGGCTCTTCGCCCTCCAGCTGCTTGAAGGGATACGACGGGGAGCGCTGTGGCATCCACACGCTGGAGATCGCCCACATTAGGGACGACGGCGAGGAGAGCTGGGCCGAGGTGGTTCAGACGGTGCTGGTGGTCATGGCGGTGGTCCTGTCGGTGCTCAGCTTCGCTGCCATCCTGCTCATGGCCTGTGCTCAGTGAGTAAACAGCACGCCAGGCAGCGCATGCACACACGCACGCACGCGCGCACACGCACACAGTACGGGGAACCTTGCCGTTCTGTGACATAGAGTAACGTTAAGGGCCAGGGATTCCCTTGCACATGCTTACATAGTGTTATCTTATCAGAGTGTGTGTGTGTGTGTGTGTGTGTGTTTGTGTGTGTGACGTCATCCGTACAACAGTCGCTCACGTTAGCGTTTGTGCGTGTCCAGGCTTGTGGAGAGTGACGCTATATGAAACCCTTTTTGACACGTTTTTCGTGGACCCAAGCAGATTACCGAGGCTATTGAAAGTCATCATTAGATGAGACAGGAGTTGATTGACTTCCAAGGGGATCGTCCTTCCCTGGATTTCCGGGTCAGCTGTTTGGAATGCAGTTGTGCTCACAACGACACCGCAGATGATTGGTGTCTTATTGAGTGTGCAGGAGGGAAGCCTTCCACACCCCAGCAGATCCTCACATAATACGCATTGGAACCCAAACATCCTGCCCTGAAAGACCTTGGCATCCCGGATACATTGACACATCACAGAGCACATAACACACACCCAATCACGCCCCTGCAACCTGAACTATTGCTCATTGGCCTTCCAACAAGTTGAGTGTGTGTAGCTTATGTTTGTCAAAATTCTGTTTCCTCTGTGACTCAAAAACTAAGCAAGTGGATGCAATATTTACAGAAATACCGTAACACACTTTTGACTTTTAACACACTTTTTTTAATGGTACTGCTCATGCTATATTTTTAAACATTATCAGCGAATTCGAACTTGTAACTGTAACTGGAAGGATTTCTCAGTCGTCCACACCTTTCTCTATCAATCAGTAACCGTGATATATCAGAACTATTGTGTGAATGTGGTGCAAGGTACATTTAAAGCGTTTAAAAGTCAGCAAATACATGGGCGAGATAGGTTATTGGTTAGTGGGTGGTCGACTCCCGGCCGAAAGGTCCTGTGTCGTTGAACAAAATGCCTAACCTTAATATGTGTAATTTATACTCACTATATACTCGCTTTGGATAAAAAGTGACTTAATAATAAACGTATTCAGTGGTAACAATTACTGTATATAGTTGCTGATTCGAATATGTAGATAAAATGAACATATATTCCGCAAGTTTAAATAGTTTTGACAGACAAACACACACACACACACACACACACACACACCCCACACACACACACACACACACACACACACACACAGCAATCCAGCCAGTTTATTAGATTAATAGGCTATGAATGGCTAATACGAATTACCCCCCTCTCTTGTTAACGAGATGGGGAGCAATTTGTATAATTATGTCTGTGGAAGCCAAGAATTCTTGTGTCTAAGCATATTTTTAGACAGCAGCGCTTTCTGAAGCCCTTTGATTACGTATTTACTCTGGGCTTTTCAGTGACTCTCGCTCGCCCCGGTGTCTCCGCGCGGAGAGGTAGTTTTTGAATAATTCATCGCTTTGTTCTGGAGAAGAATAATTTGTGTTGAGATTTATAAGCAGACTCCTCTTCCTCTCAAGCGATCACGCGGTGTGTTCCGCCGTCTTCTGTCGTCGTTCAAATGGCCCCTCTGTGTGCGCGTGGGAAACCCCACTGGCTTAACGTCGTCCCGGTACGGATGTTTGGATTTCAATAGAGCTCTCGAACCTGCCCTCGCAAAGCAACGCGATGCCAGACCGACATATTGCAGACGCACACTGTTGGACTCCACATACACACATCTTTCTTTCCCACTGCTTTATGCAGTATGTACATATTGCAGTGCGTGGGAGTTTTACATGTACAGCATTGAGCGGGCGCTTTTATCCACTGCGACTTACTCCTAAATAAGTAGGTGCCATCGGGGCTAACGCACTTATTCCATACCTATTCAAAGAATACCAGCAAAGTGCTTAACCATCTAAGAGCTGACCCTAACATAGAGCAGGACATGTTTCCGTGTTTATTATCTGTCTCTCTCTCTCTTTCTCTCTCTCTCTCTCTATATATATATACAAAGTATATATATATATATATATATATATATATATATACTGTATAATATTATTGAAGAGAGAGACAGAAGATAAAGATCGGAGATAAAGAGGAGTAGGGGGCAGGATAGTCTAGTGGTCTAGCTGTTGGTCTCCCAGCCAGAAGGTCGTGGGTTTGAGCCCCCAGAGTTGGCCCACCTGTAAGCATCCATTTACATTTACATTTACAGCATTTAGCAGACGCTTTTATCCAAAGCGACTTACAATTAGTACATTTGTCAAC